>AWWV01005958.1:0-17818 GCA_001974805.1 Corchorus capsularis | reverse complement strand
TATCTACTTAGTTAGGTTTTTGTGGGGATTATTTTGTGATTGATCGACGACACGATCAGTAAACTTTAGTTGATAAGTCTTTATAGATAGAAGGTTGCTCGGAAGCACGAATATGATTAACGTACACAATGGTCCCTGAAGTGGGGCAAATGTGCAAATCGGTCCCTGGAGTGAAAAAAGTGAGCTAATTGAGTCCTGAAGTGAAGTTAACGGAACAATTGGGTCCTGACCCAATTTTTTTTAAAAATATTTTAAAAAATTATTTTTTTAATAAAAAAATGACATGGTAGACGACATGTCAGCAACATTAACAACATTAGTGCCACGTAGGTCAATTTGACTGCGCTCCTGACGGATTGTAACGACAGGGACCCAATTGCTCCGTTAACTCCACTTCAGGGGCTCAAATGCTCATTTTTTCACTTGAGGGACCATTTTGCACATTCTCCACCACTTCGAGGACCAATTTGGTACTTTTACCGTTTTGAGGAGTTATAGGTTTGGTATCTGGTCTTTTCAAAAGTACGACAAAAGTATTGTGTAATGTTTCTAGAATGTTATGTATTAAATGAAAACTTGATTTTGATGTATTTCACCGTGGGTTAACCGCTGGGTCTCAAACGATTGTGGACCACAGAAAAAGGCTTGCGGTAAATGAGGACCACGAATTGGGTTGACTTTCTGGGTTTTGGTTAAGTTTGACAGTATCGGTCAGAGGTAGTATTTGAAGAAAAAAATTAAATTCCCACAAACTAGAAGTTTTTTAAATGGGCATTGATAACCGGGATTTACATCAGACAAAGTTTGCAACGAGATTTGACACTTGGTTTGGAGGGATAAAAAAGGAGAAGAAGAGAGATATAATGAGAGTTGTGTACCGTGGAAGTCAAATCAACAAAATTAAAATATAAAAAAAAAGAAGTTAAGTTAAAGATGAAAGAGAAATGGGGTTTATGGAATTTTTTTTTTTTTTGCGTAGAGCATTTTTTTTCTTAAAGTATTAAAATTTAAATTATAAAAAAATATCATTAGAAGAACTCATTAGGATCTTTAAGATAAGAGGCATATTAAATATATTTTGAAATATATATTTAATAATTATATATAAAAGTAGTTTTTATTTTATAAGTTTAATAAAATATAATAAGAATTTATATATTGTTTTGATTAGTAATACATTGGCGTGAAAAAAATTGGTCATATATTCAATTTGGGCCTAAATGTTTATCAACTTGTTCAATTGGAGTCTAAACCTTTAAAACGTAACAATTTGGGCCTAAACGTTTCCAAAACCAACAACTTTAGGCCTAATTTAGATAAAAATTTGGAGTTGAAGTCCATGCGCTGTTAGCACCCGTTAGTGAAAGAAATTAATATGCGTCCACCTGGAATTTTTAGCCACCAATTTGAGTCTAAACCTTTCAAAAGTTGCTCAATTTGAGCATAAACCTTTCAAAACTTGACCAATTTGAGCCTAAAAATAGGTGCCATGTCACGCCGTTAGTAACGGAAACGTCACGTGCGTTTCACAGCTAGAGCACCATCTAATTTAGACCCAAATTGGTTGATTTCGATAACGTATAGGCTCAATTTGATGCACTTTAAAGCTTTAGACTCAAAAAATTGAGCAAGTTCAGAAAGGTTTAGGCCCCAATTGAATATTTGGCCAAAAGATATTTGGTGTAACTTCGTAAAAAAATAAAAATATTTGTTGTAAGTATATTTCTAAAAAGATTTCTTCACTTAGATACAAAGCGAGCTTTGTGGGGACTAAACCCTAAACCCAGATATCTTAAGTGAATTCAAGACGAATTAAGAAATTAGTTTAAATAAACCAGTTACAAACTAAACAAACTAACTAACTATTAAACCCACATTCCGTGGGGCTACAACACATGACCTCATGGTCTAGGCATGGTATACTCACCAATTGAGCTAACAACTCAGGTGCTTAAAATAATTATTTTTAAACTCTTAATTCTCTATATATTTATAATTATTAGTCAAAGATGGAGATGGTTGACCACAAGTGGACCATGAAAATGAGACAGAGAGAGTAGTGAAACTTGAAACATACCTAAATGTTTAAACATAATGTACCTATTAATTGAGCGAAAAATGTAGATACAAAGGAGTGACATATATAAGACAAAAAAAATTGCGTTTTCGTTAAGTTAATTTGGATGAAAGGTGGTATACTATAAAAAATAAACATTATATGTGTATATTTAAATTTATATTTTAAATTAATAGTGCGACTTAACATCTTAATTGATATTTTGTTCATGTGTGTTCAGAAGTCAATATGTTAACACATATGACTAAATCAGGTTAATTGTAGTGTTGATGGTGATTATATATTGTGTAAGGATCAATCAATGCGGAGGTACCTTTCAAAGCTTAGTAGCACCATTCTTGCAATTCGGATAATCGTAGGCAGACATTCCGTTTATTCTATCCTCGTTTCGCATTTAACTTGATCTATAGCTATCTTACTGAAAATTTGATGCTTTTATTTTATTCTTTAAAAGAGGGAGGAAGAAGAGAAGTCAAATAAAATTTCTAAAACTCTTACCAACTATATGAATTACTTTCTTTTTTATAATTATGTAGTATACTATGGAAAGATTTTATATTATTTTTAAATTTAATATTTGGAATTGGATAACATTATCAAATATACAATATTCAATTTTGTATAATAAGCAAAAAAGCATCCTTAAAACTCACCAACATAATGTGGTTTCAAAATTTAATTTAATTTCCAAAGTATTGCACAATTTTGAAATTATTTCCCATTCTATAGTATTTTTGACCAAATAAGGTCCATGCCATATGATCAGACCAAAATATGTCATATTTTTATGGTTATTTTCCTATGTTTCTGATTATATTTATGCTTGACTATGCTTTATAATGATCATATTTGTGTTCTTAGGTATTGAAGAGATCAAAAGTGCAAACTTAATGTTTTTAGCATATTTTGGAGCTATTTTGATGATTTATGACATTAATATTCAAAAGTCCATTTGCATAACATTTTGGATGAAAATTTGGAGTTTCGAAGTTCGGATTGAAGACCTTGAAAAGTTGATTTTATGCTATTGGAAGTCATGAAGATGATTGCTACAAGTTTCCAAAGCAAAAGAATTAAGAAAGAGTTAAATCGAGAAGGCGAGATGATTTATCGCACCAAAGCACCAAGGACCTATGGCCATAACATGATTGGTTGTGCCCACAGGAGGAGTCGGGCAAGCCATTACCGCGTGCGCCCAAGGCCTTGGCGGTGGTGTCTTCATGTTGAAGCCTATTCAATTCAATCCAATTGTTGTGTAGTCTTGGGAAAATAGCCATAACTTTTGATTCAAAGTGCGTTGGAAGGAAGACTCAAAGACCTATAACTTTGCTTTCAAACTCGAGTTCCAGTTCTGTTATTTTCGATGACGAAAATGCCATCAAAGTTTCTAAACAGTAGTAGTTTTGGGTCTAGTCCGATTTTCATCCAAATTAAGCCCATTAAGCTTATTTGCACTGACTTTAAGGCATGAATCAGAGTCCAAATCATCCTACGGTTAGTCTAAGTTAATCCTAAGTTTAATTGGACCAGTCTTAGAAAGCTAACATTATAAATACCAACCCTTGGTAGAAACCCTAGATATCTTTTTCATAGAATAGTTTTTAGTTTTGTTTGGGAGCTGTGTTTTCTCTCTAGTTCTTGGCATCTGGCTAAGAACTTCATATGTTATGTAATTTTTTCTTCTTTCATTTAAATTCTTATGGATTCCACTCAATCCATGAGTGGTCAATTCTTAATACTTCTTTTCCTTTGGTGATTTCAATCAATTAATATGGTGAGACTTTTGTTCTTATAATTTTGTTTGATTTTCTTGAAGAATATGTTTATTAATCTTTATTTTATTCCATGATCATGATTATTATTGATTTAGACAACCGCTATTGATGTAATTGTCTTGATCTATTTTTAAATCGAATTTAGAACGACCAATTCAAGTTTGATTGTTGGTAACAAATTGAGTACTATGATTGATGAGACCAAAATAGTTCATACTTATTACTATCTTTCAAGTGTTATTTGGTCTCATATGTCTCTATTATGAGCTTAATTATGATGTTTTGCACTTGTAGGTTGATTTTGGGAGAAATGTGCAACATTGCCGAATTAGGAGCTAAATGTAGCTATTTTGGAGCTAATTGAAGATCCAAGGAATTAGAGCATGGATTTGATGATTCAAAGCCTAAGGAGGAGACGATTTTGAGCTTCAAGATCATACATGGTTCCCCACATGTATTTGATGGTTCACTACATGACGTGATTTCACCTTGATGAGTCATGAAACTTCAAATGAAGCCTGGTGAAGATGAATTTGCCACATGGACGAGATGACTTGGAAGAATGGAGAAGAATGAAGACACATGGTTAACCACCTATGCCTTGTGGTTACCTATGTACTTATGATAGGAGGATTGGACTATGCACTACATGAGGACTTTACACTTGGATCAGACCTTATGTAAGGAGTTTGAAGAAGCCCAATTCGACCTAACGAGGAAGCAATTTGGAGTCATCACAACCCTAGCCGCCAACCCCTATAAATACATTCTTTTCTCTCTAGTTATCATAGGGAGAGATAGTTGAGATATCTTAGTAGTTAGATTTGAGATACAATAGAAGGCTATGGCCGAAACAATCTCTTTAGTTATGGGTTTCTTCACTCAAGTGATGAGTGAGTAGTTTTCTTATTTCTCATGATGTAAGTTGCATTGATCTCTTGATTATATCATGGTGAGACTATTTATGGGTTAGTAGTTTTCTTATTTCTTAGTTTATTCATACAGAAGAATATGATTCCTGGCCAGTTGATTGTTTATCTATATAAAGTTTGCTTTCTATTAGATCTTTATTGATTTATAGATCGAAGCATAAGTAAATTAATGATACTTACTGAGGATTTGATTTGCTTAAATATATAACTATTGGATGATTAGTAATAGCTTTCTTTGAAGCTAATCTTGTAGCCTAGTATGCCATTCGATTGATCTTTATGCTCATTCCTTAGGGAATGGTAAGGCTAACAACATTAGCAAGTATAGAATGAAGTTGTATGCTTTGGATTAATATGTGATTGTACTTCGGGAATTATGGATTCAGCTAGGTATTGATTTGATAGGATTGTATGGCATGATCAATTGCAATTCAATTGAGATGTTATCCGACCAAATTGATTTGTATGTGGGGTGAATTGGATTATTAAATAGTCTATGACCCATGAATCAAGAGTTATTGTACTTATATTATGAGAAAGCTTTCCTAGTATTATTATTTCGATCCTTTACACATTGCTCTTAGTGAGTTTACTTTGATTACTTGCTTGATTACTACCTGCTACAATCCTCACCCTTGAAAGATTACTAAAGAAAATGATAGCTACCTCCTCGTGGGATTCAACCCTTGCTTACCACTTTGGTAAAGTTGAGTTTGTGAGGATAGATAAACGTGGTGATTTTCTTGTGATGACCAGGGGAGCCATCAGCTAACTCAACACCCTTTTCTTACTTTAGTTTTCTTTTCTTTCGTTTTCAATTTAAAGTTGCTACATAACTTTCAGTCGACTGAAACCTTGTTTCAATCGATTGAAACTTTATGTTTTGTTTTGTTTTTGTTTAAATTAGATTCCAAGTGATTCCAACAACCCCTATGGATCAACAAACAAGTCTAAGTTTGCTTAATCTCTCTGAAAGAGCTGTTCAACCTCTTTGCATAAAGTTTGCTGAACTAGATCCTAAACATGAGAGAACCCAACAATCATTAGTTCCTTACCATCCTTTTATGGTAAAGAAGATGAAGACCCTCATGATCGCCTATGAGATGCCGATATAATTTGTTGTTCCATCACTAAGATGCCTGAAGATCAAGCAAGACTAAGAGCATTTCATTTGACATTAAAAGGAGATGCTAGAGATTGGTTTTATAGACTGCCACTGAAGTCTATATTCACATGGAATGAGATTTAAAACACCTTTCTGGAGAAATTTTATCCTGCATCCAGAATAGCAAAAGTTAGACAGAAGATCATGGCTTGTGTTCAAGACAATGGAGAGTCTCAGCATAGTTATTGGGAATGACTCAATGCTTTGTGTGCCGAATGCCCTTATCACAAAGTAAGTGAACCAATTCTCTTTGATTCATTTTACAATGGATTACTTCCTAAGGACAAGAAAACAATAGATATAAGCTGCAATGGAAGCTTGATCTCTAAAAGCCCTAAGGAAGCAAGGAGAATACTCTATGATCTTACCTACAGTATATACAACAATTTAGTCCTAAAGCCAATTCAACACAATCAATGAAGACTGAAAGCAATTCGAATAATCTTTAGAAGCAAGAAGATGATTCGAAAGATGAAGATCCCATGGAGAAAATGATGAAGAAACTCATGAAAGAATTTACAAAAAAGGTGACAGAGACACTTAACACAATTTTTTAGCCTTTAAGGATACTTCCTATGCTAATCGAAGGAATTAGTAACACACATGGTTCACCATGTAATCATGTGGTTAACCATTTTGAAGAAAGAGAGCCAATTGTAAGCAATTCGACCTTTCTAACCCATTCCTCAATAGAACAAGAAGGTGAGACTCTGAAGCAAAGCAAGAAGCACCCTAAAAGTCAATCACCCGAACCCATAAGGACGGAAGAGCACGACAACAAACTGATGATTGCCGACCCTCCACCCTTTCCTTACAAGATGATGAAGAGGAAAAGAAACTCAATTGATCCTGAAGAATTTCAAGCTTTGGCTAAACTTCAGGTGAACATTCCTTTACTATCAACTATTGAGAAGATTCCAAGGTATGCACTTTTTCTCAAACAACTTTGTTCTGAAAAAAATGAGCTGAATTTAATAAAGTAGTTTGCATGAATGAAGATGTATTTGCTGCATTTCAAAGAAAGTTACCTCATAAATGTCAAGATTTAGGTTTTTTTCCGTACCCTGCATAATTGGAGAACAATTCATAGAAAAAGCTATGTGTGATATAGGTTCTGCTATAAATGTCATGCCTTATTCAATCTTTAAACAACTAGGCCATACATTTATTAAACCTACTGGATTATTGTTCAACTAGCTGACAGAACTAATGTTAGACCTGAAGGCTTTGTTGAAGATGTTTTAGTGCAGGTTCAAAACTTAATATTACCAGCTGATTTCTACATTCTGAAGATGAACAATGATGACATGTTTCTGCCCCACTTGCCATTACTCCTAGGATGACCATTCCTAAGAACTGCTCGAGGCAAAATTGATGTTCACCCTGGAATTCTGTCAATGGAATTCAACAGGGAGAAAATTCAATTCAACATTTACAAGGCTATGAAACATCCTAGTGAACTTCACCATGTTTTTACTATTGATATCATTGATTTGTCATCTGAATAGGTGTTTTTGATGGACAAAGAAGATGAATATGAAGTGATCATATCGAATAGCATCCATAGAGATGAAGGTGAAGATTTTTCACCTACATAACCTCAAGAAGTGAATAATGCTTTGAAAGACCTAGAGGAACCGTCTCCTAGTCTCATTCAAGGTGTTATGAGCATTGAAGAAAGTGAAACTTCTAACTCTGATGGAGTTGATTTCACTAAACCAAAGAAAGAATTGAAGAAGTTACCTGAAAATTTGAAGTTGCATTCCTGGGAGAAGATGATACATTGCCTGCCATTATCTCAAACAAATTTTCTAGACATGATGAAAGCAAGCTTGTTCGAATTTTAAGGGAAAACAAACAAGCTATTGGATGGACACTTGATGACATCAAGGGCATCAGTCTAACCATTTGTACTCATCAAATCAACCTTGAATCAGATGCTATGTCAGTTAGACAACCTCAAAGGAGATTAAATCCTAATCTCAACTCTGTAGTGAAGGAGGAAATCTCTAGATTACTTGAAGTTGGTTTGATCTATGTTACATCTGATAGCAATTGGGTGAGCCCATTTCAAGTAGTGCAAAAGAAATCTGGTTTCACTGTTGTAGAAAACCATGAAGGAGAATTGATCCCTTAAAGAGTTACCATTGAATGGAGGATGTGCATTGACTATAGAAGCTCAATGTTGTGACAAAGAAAGACCATTTTGCTCTTCCATTCATGGATCATATGCTTGAAAGGTTAGCATGTCGATCTTATTATTGTTTTCTTAATGGTTATTCTGGTTATTTTCAGATTCTCATTTCATTAGAAGATAAAGAAAAGACTACCTTTACATGTCCATTTAGCACATATGCGTACAAAAGAATGCCTTTTGGATTGTGCAATGCACCAGCTACCTTCCAATGATGTATGATGAGCATTTTCCAAGATTATGTGGAAAACATCATGGACGTATTTATGGATGATTACTGTTTATGGAGATTCATTTGATGCATGTCTTTTTAATGGAATAAGTTTTGCATTTAAGTTTGAGGAGGCTTGAACGAATTTGGCAAAGTTGAGGCTTTGAACCAGAAGCAAACGTAGTAGAAAGTTTGTCCCATATGCAGCACGGGCTGTGAGTGCACCAACAACCTATGGAAGAACACTTTCGGAAATGGAACATATGATCCAACTGAAAACCATTTGATCCTTTTGAAACCATGATAGGTAGGCTGGATTTGGTGTGTTATTGACCATGGCAGGGGGCATTTCTTTTGAGCCATCAATGTGATGAATTAAGTTGTAGCTTTGGATGATAGGTCGGATTTGGGTTTGCCAAAATAGAAAATTGGAGGATGTGAGTTTGATAGAGACTTGTTGAGAAACATTTGGGTACGATTGTGAGGAATTAATTGAGCAATTGATGGCTATGATGGCAGTTTGAGTATCTTCGATGGCCATGGGAAAAAAATTGTCATGAGGCGTAGAGCTCAGATACCATGAAAGGGGTTCAAAAAATGAGTTTGTATTGATTGAGTGTAGTATATAAATACATGTATAGTAGTGTAGTACAATCAGAACACTAGTTAAGGTTATCAACTATACATGATCGAGGGTTATTTGGGGTCCCCAAAATTTAATTCTATCTCACCAGGCAATTGGTGGATTTTTAACACACTGTGGCAGGAATTTCACGCTGAAAAGAATCTATGATGCCGTTATAATGATTACATGGCCTTTGTTTGCCAAGTAGTTTTATAATGAAAAACTCATTCATTGTTCAAGTGCTTGGAGTTAGAGTTGGAGTTGGAGTTGGAGTGGGAGTGGGAGTGGGGAGTAAGCAGATTGCTATGCACTTTGGGGAAAAGGCAGACAAGTCAACGAAGTTGTTAATAAAGGCTGAAAATGTTAAAAATGCCATAGAAAAATTGATGGATGGTGGAGATGAAGCACAAGGAAGAAGAAAAAGAGCAGCAGAGCTTGCAGCCAAGACAAACAAAGGATTAAAACAAGGTGAATCTTTTGATAAAAACATTAAACTGTTGATTGAAGTGTTATGCAAAATGTCAAACACAATCAAACAAGGGCATAAGGAAATTTGTCTTTATACAATTGGTTGGAAAATATAAAGATTGCTCCATTTAGCTGATCTCCTATTTTCTTCCTTGTAACTTATTTTGTAAAACAATTTAAAATCTTACAAGTAATTTGTTAAACGACCGAAAACGTTTAGAGGAAATGAAAAGGCAAAGCCCAACAATCCATGTAGAACATAAGTGTGCCCACCAAACCATCCTAAAACCTAGCCCAAACACCATATTAAACCACCACCTAATAACATAAGCTATGCCTTTATGAGGACATGAACTCATGTCCTCCTCCTTGTTGGTATGTCTCCTTTTATGAGTACCAGTCATAAAGACTCATGGTCACGGAAAGATATGTGGTTGTTGGCTTATGAGGACATGGACATTTTTTTGTCTTTGTTACAAAAAGAGTCAATTGATGAACTTGAAATGCTAAAACAAAATTCGGTACCCTTTGACTCACCTAGCACAACTCACTACCCGCTCCATGCTTATCCAAAGCTCACAACCTGCACCAGAAAACAACAAGGAATTAAGATAAAACCGTAAATCCAAGGAAAGTAAGAGGATCACAGCCGTGAGAAAAAGGAGAGAGAGGGAGATCTTATCGTGAGTGTGGGGACCCAAGAGGTCTATAAATGGGACTCATTGCCAAAAGAAGTGGGGGGGGGGGGGGAAGAGAGAAAGGAAACTCTGCCGGCTAGGGTTCATACACTAAAAATTGGGGGTTTTCTGTTGGCAAGCTCTTTTCTTGAAATTGGTTTGGGGACATGGGAGTTGGGAATACAGGGGATAGTATAGTGAGGGATGGTGAGGTTTCGGCTTAGAAATGGGAGGTTTCAGGAAGTTAATGGAAGAGCAAGAAAAGAAAATTGAAAAAGAGGATTTAGGGTTCATAAATTTTGGGTTTGGGGATTTCTATTTTAGGCTAGGATTAATCAAATTGGAGGAGGGGTTTTGGAGAGAATGGTGAAGTAGCCATACAAACATCCTCAAAACAGCTTTTATAGGAAAAGAAGAGGGCTTTTATAGCCCGTACAAACATCCTCAAAACGGCGCTGCTTCAAGTATGAATTCTCAATCTTCATCAATTTAGTACTTAACTTGATGCACTTAAGTCCTATAATTTATTAGCATTCCCAATTAGGTCCCTTATCCGGGAGAATAATACAATAAAGTCTCTTCAGTTTAGTTTCTTTTCAATTTAGTCTCAGATCTTCGAAAGTTTAATTCAATTAAGCCCTCAATTTAAAGTATTGATAATAATTTAGTAATTTATTTTACTAATTTATGTGGAAAAATAGAAAAATACATGAGATAAAGCATTTCACATTCATGTTGTTAATGCCTTGTCCATTTGAGCTAAGTAAATTGACACCAATGATGGAATAATCGGTCGAAATGTTAACAAGGCTTTTCCATTTCAAACCGAGTTTCCTAGGCTTCAGACATCTAAAAGGGGGTCTTACCAATCAAGTGGAAGGCGCCCAAATAGTGTCTTTCGTATAACCGCACGGTAAAATGTGTTTAAACTGGGATACATGCATCGTATGCATTAAGTAAAGTGCAGTCAAAGGAACTTAATTCAGGGAAATTAAGTAAAAGTAGTTAAGAACTTAATTCAGGGAAATTAGGTAAAAACAGTTAAAGTACTTAATTCAGGATAATTAAGTAAAAGCAGTTAGAAGACTTAATTCAGGGTAATTAAGTAAAATCAGTCAAGGACTTAATTCAGGGTGATTAAGTAAGAAAAGCACAGACTTAATTTCAAGGAACGAAATTAGGTAAAGACAAGCACAGACTTAATTTCAAGGAAAGAAATTAGGTAAAGACAAGCACAGACTTAATTCAGGGTAATTAACTAAATTAGCAAAGACTTAATTTCACAAGAATTAAGTAAAGTCAGCAAAGACTTAATCCAAAGATGATTAAGTAAGAACAGACAAAGGACTTAATTCCAAGGAAAGGGAATTAAGTAGAGCAAAGGACTTGATTCCAAGGAAGAGAATCAAGTAATGGACTTAATTTCAAGGGAGGAAATTAAGTAGAGTTAAGGACTTAATTCCAAGGAAGGGAATTAAGTAGAGTTAAGGACTTAATTCCAAGGAAGGGAATTACGTAGAGTTAAGGACTTAATTTCAAGGAAGGAAATTAAGTAGAGGACTTGATTCTAAGGGAATTAAGTAGAGTTAAGGACTTAATTTCAAGCAAGGAAATTAAGTCAAGTTAGGGACTTAATTCAGGGTAATTAAGTAGCGTCAATAAAAGGGCTTAATTCAGGGTAATTAAGTAGCGTCAATAAAAGGGCTTAATTCAGGGTAATTAAGTAGAGTTAATAAAAGACTTAATTTAGGGTAATTAAGTGGAGTCAATAAAGAACTTAATCTAAAAAGAGATTAAGTAAAACAATAAAAGACTTAATTTAGGGTAATTAAGTGGAGTCAATAAAGAACTTAATCTAAAAGAGATTAAATCAAACAATAAAAGGGCTTGATTTATAAAAATTGAGTCAATAAAAAGAAGGGAATAAGGAGACGGCTTAATCTAAAGAGAATTAAGCCAAAATAAAGGCATAGTAACATCGGCCTAATCCGAATAATTATGTAAAAAAAAACATTTGGAACTAAATAGAGAACTAATTAAAGTCGATTATAAATTGTTTAAAGAGTAGGAATGATAATATCGGGAATGAATAGGTTTAAAAATAGGATTAACCAATGATGGAAACTTGTAATTAGTGTTACACCAGTCAGTGCCGTCGTTTCGACGGGCGTCGTGGGGGTGCTAATCCTTCCCCATGCGTACCCGACTCCCGAACCGTAAGACTCTAGTTAAAGTAGACTTTATTAGGTTTAGTATTACCTAATTAGGTTAATATTAGACTTAATAATTTGATAGGTGGCTAATCACACGTAGGTAAAAAAGGATTAGTGGCGACTCCTCGTAAGAACCTTAACTAGTAGTTTCCCGGTCGCACACGTTGCGACAGCTTGGCGACTCCACTGGGGACAATAGAGAGTCAAACTGAACACTGGTTTAGAATTAACTAGGGTTTCATAGTATTAATTGCCTTTTTCTTATCTATTCATGCCTATGTTTTTATCTTGTACATATATGTCATGCCTATTCATTAAAGATGCATTCATACATATATATCTTGCTTAACCGCTTACCTGCTTTGTTGTCATTTGGGGTAGTTTAGTAAGTTGGGGTTGGGAGTGATCAGTAAAGGTTTGTATGTTCCTTCACACACTCACTAATAATTTGCATTTGCATTATGCATGAACTTACACTGGAGCTCTAACCCTTTTAGGAGGAGGCAAGTAGCTAGCCCTCGTGTGACGATAGTCACCGTGCGGGTTTGTAGTGAAATACCTCCACTCAGTCTGAGTCCTTTCCAGTGAGCCTATAATGGGTGAGGATTGGAGGCCTTACTAGCCTAAATTGGGCGATAGTAATGATAGTTTGGGAACCTTTAGAACTATGGGAAGCCTCACCCAGCATGTAGATACCTTGATAGACATCATGCCTAGTTAGAGCTAAACCCGTGAGGACAAACTTTAGTTCACAAAAGGAACACTTCTTACCTTTGCTATCTCGATTTTGTAAAATGGGATCATAGAGTGAATAATCGTATTACTCACAATAGATGGACCAACCTGTCCGGGCAAGATACCAGCCAGGATTTTCATGGAAAATTGTTTTTGATAAAGCAAGCGGGGCAATTCCTCTTAAAGTTTTTCTTTGGTTATCAGTCTTTTCCTTTATATCATTAATTCTTACTGATTGTCATGCACGGGTAGGATTTGCCAGATTACAATCGGGATGAAAGATGTTTGATTAAAGCCCAAAGAGGTATACTCATGCAAACTCATCAAGACGAGACTCATCGATCGTCAGACCCTGTTCAAGGAGTCATCATAAATGAGAAACCTTGTACTAGAAAATTTCTTCAGAATCATGTGGTAAGCCTTCTTGCAAAGCTTAATCCAGTATCTTTTGTCCCTATTGTCCGATGGCAAATGTTTAGATGCCTCGTCCATATACATACCTCAAGGATAGCTCATGTTATAACTTGTCATAACATTCATTCGCATCAATTGCATAAAGGCAAGAACCCTGATTATTCACAGAATTGTAAATGGTCACAGCTTTTGACTTGTGGAAGTTCCTACCAAATTGTGGAGGGACCCCATGTTATAACTTGTCATAACATTCATTTGCATCAATAGCATAAAGGCAAGAACCCTGATTATTCACGGAATTTGTAAATGGTCACGACTTTTGGCTTGTGCAAGTTCTTACCAAATTGTGGAGGGACTCCATACCTTTAAAAATCTCAAATAACTTGGTAAACAATAAAGATGGTAACGGCTAACTCGATGCGAGGAATATCCTTTCACACGATCAGATCAGACTAAAATGGAAGAGTACGTAGCTAGACTACAGTAAGTAGAGCAAGCCCAGGAAGAATTGGGATGGGATAGGAAGAAGATTGCGGCAATGATACAGCAGTTGATAGAAGAGAAAGGGGTAGTGAAGGAAGCCCAAAACACAGAGGACATATTGATAGACTTATCTGGAATCAGTGCAGAAATGTCAAGTGGAGAAAACCCAAATGTTTGTATGTCCCGACAAATCATGGACGAATTGCCCTTTGCATGCCCATCAGCTGCAAGCTTCGGGTCCTTCATTCTTAATCCTCCCAGGTTTCCGATAGGAGTAGGGGAGAACATGTCCATACCTATTGACTACTGTCAAATATACCCACATAGAAATGGCACCGGCTAAGACGATCAATTTGACTAGATGAGATATCGCTAAGAAAGAGGGGCACCGGTGGCCGTTTCCCTAAAGTGCTCATAGAAGCCATCAAGAGGGGCACCAATCCTGTTCCAATTATTGTAGCAGAAACTGTTAGGTCTCCTAACCACTATCGTGAGAAGGGAGCGAAGAGAATTCAAAGAAAAGGGCCCAAGCAGGCACTCATGCAGATGGTTTCTGTGTGGAACTTTGGAAGAACCACGGGTGTAGCTTTATAATGGTCAGACTGGGACCGTTTGGGTTGCGTTGTGCATCCACATGCATTTCACATCTTCACAACTACAATCGAGCATGCACATTCATGCATTCATTCAAAGTTTGCCATGCCACGCATTATTTTCATGCATATTAAACTGACAGTTTGCATTTCCATGCACATTTGCAATAGTTGTCAGGTTGTCATCCGCTTATATATAGGTGCTCGTGCATACATCATGTATTAGGCAAATATAATATCATGCATCCATCATGCATTGCTCATATAGATCATGGTTAAACATTACTTGTTTTCTACTTGCTTTGGTGGGATCTAACCTTGCCAGAGAAGCATAAGAAGCCTAAGAGTATCGATCGCAGCTAAGTCAAAGGTTGGGTGACCTAACAAAGTACATGGTCAAGTTGGCGGTAAAGGTTGTAGAAGCAGAGTAAGATAAGGAGATTCCTTCCTCACATAATCTCAAAACACCAAGACCGTGCTAGTGTAATCGCTCTCGCTCACACAGATGGCCAGTCAGTAGAGGACTCCAAGATTTCAAGGCGAAAGAGTCAGAGATAACAATAGATGCGGTCTTAAGTGGTTTCTCGAGTAATGAAAGGGTCACACAGCTCTAAACCAGTCACAAAGGGGCAAGGAAGGCCCACCTCAAGAAGAATTTCTGAAAACCCCGGAGCATATCTGGAACATGCATGACATCAGCATATCATTTAGGGTTTAAGTTACTGTATTTTGAGTCATCAGTAATGTAGGGTCCAATTTGTTTATAATGGGTAAAATTGTTGCATTTCTGTTGCTAAAAATGACTAAAGAAAACAAAGTTCCTTTGTTTAAAGATAATAAAACTTGCAAGTGACCACCACTTAAGGACAATTCTCACAAGTGCTCAACTAGGGGCAAAAATCTTCGTCTAGGCAACGACCAAAGGAATAATAAGGTTTTCAAAAAGAGAACAAAAACAAAAAGAGAGAAGAAAGGTTTTTCAATAAAAGGTTGTTACAAATAAGGAAAAGTATTTCTGTTTATAAAAAGAATCATTCGTTTTCTTGGAAACCAAACTGGACCAACAACTAAGAACAATCATTTCACCTGTTTGAACTCCACTCATAATTAAATGCAATACATGTTTCAAGCCCACGTTCTTGTCTCATATTCCATTCATTCTTTATTCAAATTCTATTCGAATATCACTCTTGTATATATATAGCCTCTATTATTTCAGGCCAAATGATGATGAATGCAAAGACGCTTCAGACAAGCCAGGATTTGACTTCGAAAGGCCTATCTGTGCTGATAAGCTAAACAATGAAGACATCGAGGATCAAACCCAACCCTCAGACCTCCTGGAACTATTTGAACAAGAGCAAATGGTACTTCACAAAGAGATCACGAAATTAGAAGAAGCTCCTAAAGAAGTGAAGAGTGGTAGAAGAGGACAGTCCGGAATTGGTAGGTTTGATGAGTTTGGACATGGATCCAGAAGTAGCGGTTCATTGCCTATTAGAACAGGTATGAGACCAGTACAGCAAAAGTTGAGGCGGATGAATCCAGATATGAAGAGGTAGAGAAGCGGGAGAGCGGCCCAATGCCAGATTTCTACAAAAAAGCAAAATGCCCCAAATTGGCGGGCTAATGTCCCGAAGAAAGATGGCAAAGTAAGGGCGTGAATCAAGTCAGCCCCAAAGACAACGTCCTGTCGTCGCACTTTGACATACTGATAGGCAACACAACAAGGTACTCGTGGTTTCCCTTCATGGACGGGTTCTCCGAGTAGAAGCAGATCAAATGGCACAGGGAGTCCTTCGCTATGAAGATATACTGTTCGAATTAATGAGTATCGGAGCGATATGCCGGAGGGCGATGGTTACACTCTTCCTAAATATCAAAATGTATGCAAATGACATGATTTTTAAAGCCGAGTCGCAAAACAAAAAAAAAACAACAAAAAAAAACAAAAAACAAAAAAACCAAAATTTTGCAAGGCATTGGAATAGCATAGGTATCTCCCGATGGTGATTAATATCCAGCACAGCTAGGCTGAGCTTCTTTGTAATGAGATGGAGTATGGGGCAGGTGGGCATCAGGAAAAAAAGTGAGAAAACTAGAAGCATATGGGGACTCAGCGGAAAGGAAATGGAGAAGAGCTTATAATAGGAAAGATTGCCCAAGACAGTTCAAGGAAAGGGAGTGTTCTTCTGAATCAAGGAGACCCTAGGGGCAGACAGACGCCAGATTGGGATGACCCATATGTGGTCAGTGCGGTTTCGGTTCGGTTTCGGTTCCAAACCGTACGGAACGGTTTAGGTTACGGTTTTGGATAAACGGTTCCGGTTCGATTCTTCGATTAGAACCGAACCGCGGTCGGGTCTACACCTAGGTAAAAAAGATTAGTAACGACTCCTCGTAAGAACCTTAACTAGTAGTTTCCCGGTCGCGCACGTTGCGACACAACCCTAGGGGGAGGACACAGAGAAGATAGTGAACGGCTAAAAATTAGAAAATCTGAGGCAGCTATTTTGTTTGTGGGAATTAGAACTCTAAGAAGTGGCTGTCGGCCTTGATCTTGACTATTGAAACACGTAAAAACCAAGGTACGTTTAGCCTGATAATTATGCATCCTAAACGTTGATCAAGTCATTGATTTTACTTTTAATATTTTAACTTTTGTGTCTAATCCAACGTTGCTTCTATCAATTGGTATTAGGATGTTTTATTTTCTTTTCCTGTTGATTATTTTCTTCTAGTTTGATCTTGGAATTAAATTATGCAAATAATTATTGTGGTCTTAACTGTTGATGGTTCAATAAACTATTTTTCTTTTTCCAACTTAAATATGGTATGGTCTTTTCGGTTTTTGTGTATCAAATTCAATCTGGAAATTTGTTTGGGAAGGGTTTAAACAAAGAATAAATTGTTTAGGCTGTTTAGATTATGAAATTGATGAGACTAAGACTTAAGAGAGATCAAAATAAACCTTTCATTTAAATTGATACTAATTTTTTTTATCAAAATCATATGCATTAGATTAGGTTAGGTAAATCCATCAAATTCTGCCAATCTTGTGGAGAATTTGGAGATTTTGCATAATTAGGGTTTCATAGAATATAATAATAAAAGTTATAAGAATTAATAATGAGAATATTTTCTAAATCTTGCCAAATTGTGGAAGATTTAGGAGATATTTTAAGAAAATAAATAAATTATAAAGATTGAATAATAATGAGAATATTTTCTAAATCTTGCCAACTTGTGGGAGATT
>AWWV01005948.1:0-10091 GCA_001974805.1 Corchorus capsularis | reverse complement strand
CATATGAATGTGTTTGGTTTTACCATCATAGTTCCGATCCTTACTATAAGCGATTGCAGCCAACCTATCACAATGAACGATCATTGGATTTAAGGCGCTGGGTACTCTTAAGCTCCTAAGAAATCGCTTTTAGCCAAACAACTTCTTGAGCGGCTCTATAGCACGCTACGAATTCTACCTCAATGGTGGTTAAAACATTGCAAAAACATTTCTTGCTCTAAGAAATTGCACCATCATTGACCAAGAATGCATATCCTGAAATTGATTTCCGCTCATCTAAGTCCCCAGCTCAATCAGCATCAGTATAGCCAATTAGGTTTATGTTTGAATGGCGATAACATTGCATGTTAATCAGCAGTTCCTTTAAGATAGCGCAATATCCTCTTCATTACTTTTCAATGAGCAAGCCCATGGTTAGATTGGAATCTACCAACCAACCCAACTACAAAGCTGATATCTAACCTAGTGCATGCGTTCATAAGAATGCCAACAACACTAAGTTTGGAACATGAGCCATCTATTTCTATTCATCAGATGTCTTTGGAGTCAGTTGAAGACTTAAAGTCTCACCTTTAGTGATATGAGTGTCTATGGGTTTGCAAACTTGCATCTAGAATCGTTCATAAGAATGCCAACAACACTAAGTTTGGAACATGAGCCATCTATTTCTATTCATCAGATGTCTTTGGAGTCAGTTGAAGACTTAAAGTCTCACCTTTAGTGATATGAGTGTCTATGGGTTTGCAAACTTGCATCTAGAATCGTTCAAGGATCTTCTTTAATGTATGCCCGTTAAGACAAACGAAGAAGCGTCTTTGAACGATCCCTTATGATCTTAAATCCGAGCACATAATTCGCTTCACCCATGTCCTTTATTTCAAAAATAGAGGACAACCACCTCTTAGTGGCGACAATTATCTCCATATCATTTCTAACCAATAGCATGTCATCCACGGATAATGACAAAATGACGAAACTTTCCTTGGATCTCTTAACATACATGCAACGGTCCTCTTCATTCATCTCAAAGCCATTCTTAATAACAGCTTAATAAAATCTAAGGTATTATTGCCTAGATGATTGCTTTAGGCCATAGACCATTTGAGCTTGCAGACTTTGCGCTCATGACCCTTTGCCACAAAGCTCTCAAGTTGACCCATAAAGATCACATCACCTAGCTCTCCAATGAGAAATGTAGTCTCAAAATACATCCTGTGAAGTTCCAAGTTCAAGTTCGCAATTATGGCTAGAAATAAGCGAATTGAGGCAAACCTCACTACTGGTGAGAAGGTTTCCTCATGGTCCACATCTTCCTGATGTGTGTACCCATTCGCTATTAGGCGAGTCTTATATCTTTCAATGGAACCATCCGCCTTGCGTTTAACTTTGAGAACCCATTTGTTCCCAATAGTCTTCCGCCCAGGTGGTAGGTCAACCAAGTCCCAGACATGGTTAGTCCTCATTAACTCCATTTCATCATTCATTGCATTAGTCCATTCCTGAACAGTAGGGGAAGATAGAGTCTCTTTGAACGTTTTAGACTCAGCTTCATCTTGTGGAGCAATCATGAAAGCTTCCCTCTCAACCTCAAAACGGCGATGAGGGACACCTCCACGTTTGCTTCTACACAACTGAGTTGATGATCCTCACCTATCAGTATTGATTAACTCTATGGTAGTAAATCACTCCCACTATCCCTGAGAGTTTGAGGAATTGTTCCCTCATTCTCAATGAGGCTACTTGATGCCCCAATATTTGGATCCTCACTTTCATAGAGATTTATCTCTTTATTAACTTCCCTTCTTCATGGGAAATCTTATTCTAAGAAACCCACATCTTGTGACTCAATTCAGTCACTGTTCCATCTCCATGCTCTCCTATGAACACATACCCTTTGGAATGTTATGAGTATCTTATAAAGATACACGTATTCCCTTTAGGGCCTAATTTCCCATCATTGTGAGAAGTTGTGTGATCATAAGCAGTTGATCCCCAAGGCCGCAAATTACCTAAATCAGGTTTTTCGCCGGTCAAGAGTTCATGTGGAGTGGAAAGCACTGACTTGAATGACACACTATTAAGGACATAGGCAGCAATCAATAACGCATCTTCTTGATATGAAATCAGAAGATTTTCTTGCGCCAACATTGACCTTAACATGTCCAAGAGGGTACGATTCCTCCTTTCTACAACACCATTTTGTTGCGGAGTCCCTGGAATCATTAGCTGTCGCAAAATTCCCTTTTCATCACAGAGCTCCTCGAATAGCTCGAATAGATGCTTGCGACCTTGGTCAGTTCTCAAAGCCTTAATGCTTTGGTCTAATTGATTCTCAACTAGAGCAACATAACGTCTAAAACAACTCAATGCTTCAGACTTTTTGGGAGCTCAAATAGACTTGACCAAATCACGTAAAGTCATCTATGAATGTGATGAAGCAATTTGCGCCATGCATTACCCTTTCATTCATTTGGTCACTTACATCAGAATGGATTAAATGCAATGGTATAGACGCCCGTTTGGCTTTTTCAAATGGTTTTCTAGTTGCCTTTCCAGCAAGACAATGTTCACATGTAGGTAAAGACACTTTAGCGAGTGGGCCCAATAAGCCTTCTCTAGCTAGTCTACTTATTATGTCTTGACCTTTATGGCCCAATCTAGCATGCTATTTCACATAATCATTGCAAACGTCATCATGCGTAGCAATCAAAGATATGAAATATGGACCTACTACAACTAGAATAATCAAGGTCCAAATCTCAAACCATCTTGAACAAAGCCAAAATTCCCAAAAGGATACCAACTTTAATGCCCTTCAAAAGACAAACCTTAAAGCTTAAGCCTGACTTAGTTATAACTTGAAATAGCTTCTTAGCTCACTACAAATACGAGCGAAGCATCTCGGTTTTCCTAAGTCATAACAAAGTACCTTAGTTTTAGCTTCACTACCATGCTTGCCACTATGGTGCTTAGTACTCTTTGTCTTTCTTCGGCATAGGTTCATTAAGCTTCCCAGAAGCCTTATCCATCCATCTTGCGCTTAGGTCCAGATGCCTTGCGCGGGTTTGACTCAGCAACATTGGCAACACCATCAGTGGCAGGTTTGGCAGCCTTCAGGCGCTCATTCTCCATCTTTAGATGGCGTAGAGTGACCTGTAAGGTCCTGACACTTTCGTTATGTGTCATGTTTGCCTTCATGTGCCCCCAAGAGTCAAGAAATGATGAAATCGAGTTTGAACCTGTTGCTCATTAGTCAAGGCAACCCCAGCTGTCCTAAGCTTGCAAATCAAGGCTAACATCATACTCAGATGCTATTTCATCGAGTAATGGGCCTTCTTATAATTTACACAGCTTAGACAAGATGGTCACCTCGTACTAGTTCCTTGGGGCTTGCCACGTCTTATGGGAAATTTGATATTGCTCAAACTCATCAAGTAGATTGTTATGTGTGCAGCTTAATATGATAAAGCGCGCATAACTATCTTTCGTGCACCAATTTTGGTAGGCCGCAAGGTCACAAGAGATGTTGAGCAATATCCTTACTTCAGTCTCATGCATGATCTGATCAAGGTTCTCGAAGACACCTTGCTCATCTAGGAGGTGTTGGATCTTATGGCGCCACACAACATATATAGTTCTCGCCATCCAACCATCTCGCCTTTGTTCAGATCAACAACACTATTCTAGGCAGCAATTCACAACTACATTAAGACTAAGCACAATGGATATTAATGCACCACAAGATATCATATTTTGCAGCATAATTCAAATTAAATAATGGAAAGAATCCACTTGTAGCAAGATCGAAAACTCGCTATGTCCTAATCATCTCTCGCTTACAAGTAATTATTAACATTATTTAAAATAATCAGGCACAAAATTCTAGTCTTAGGAGCGAAATCCAAGATTTCCTCAACTAAAACCTCCCACTCAATCATGGCATATCAATTGCATCATTTCATCAAAAAATATTGCATGCTATATTATTCATAAAAATAATCATGGCAATATTTAATGCAATTTAATCACATAAACATGCTTCAATAAATACGTAAGCACATCAATGCCATAATCAATATCATATGCATGCCATATAAAATTCAATCATGCTTCATAAATATTCTGAAATATTAATAATAAAGCAATAATAAAAAATTATTATGAATTTTTAAGGCATTAAATTCGGAGAATATTCAAATAAATATTTCTGGAGAATCAGGAAGCGCACCCCCACTCCCACTACTTAGGACACACTCCCAGAAGTGTCTCAGCAACTCCGGCCGCCCGAGAGCACCACAAACGCGCCGCCTCAAGTTTCCACCAAATTATTTATTATTTTAAAAATTAAAAACAAATTTATTTAGCTCCAAAAAATTTTAAAAATCATAGAAAAATAGGAAACTTTTTTGTAAGTCCACTGGTGGCAGCGGTGTCGAAAACGCGCCACCAGAGGACCCACACGCGCCCCCACACGCCGCCTAGCGCGAGTGGGGCTGCGTTTTATGCTTTTAAATTGTTTTTTCACGATCCACTCTCCCGAAGAGGCGCGTGCAGGCCACGCACCACCTTCGGAGCAGATCCGGCTCTCGTATAAAACATAAAAGTTGTTCCTTTTGGCTTTAGGAGTCTGTTGGTACTCTTAGGTTGCCAATGTGAGCAGGAGGTGGGCCCCACGCTCCGCCTACGCGAGTGGGGTAAATTCTGGGCGCTTCTCAATTTAATCTTAACCTCCAGATTTATTTTCTTTTCAAATAAGTCCCTTTCAATTAAGTCCCTGAAACTTAAAACGTAAAATTCTCCCAACATAGAAATCCGATTTACGCAAATAATATACCGTTGGAAAGCTTAGGAAACAAGGATTCTAATGGTATAAAAATTATGCGTCAATTCACAGTTTTCCCAGATCGGAAAACATGGTCAAAGTTACTCTTTTGCATGTTTGACCCGAGATATCTCCATCGATATAAGCCATTTAAAACTCAAAAATAGCAGATCATATAAACATCATATAATCATCAAACCACCAGAATATCAAGGCCTAATTTCATGCTTTTCTATTAAAACAAAAACATCCCAAAAAAGGTCATCAATTGAGATCACAAACAGGAAAAGACCCAATTAAGCTCTGATACCAATGTAGGAATAACATGATATATGGAGCATAGCATTCAAAACATGGATCAAAATAATAATAATGTTATTAAATAAATTTGGTGGGTCAATTACGGTGCTTTGATCTTCAATACTCGTGGTGGACTTCTGCTACAGGGATGAGCAGAAACCTCACTCTTCACAGTGCAAAAAACATTTTTGCTTGACAATGGAGGTAGAAGTTTTTCTGTAGAAAGTTCTAACTTTCTGATGGAGAAAAAAACAAGAGAGAGTTAACTTACGTAGTTTCTTTTCTCTTTTTATTTGTGAGTGGTTGTATTCCACTTGAATACTACGTAGGTAATTTCTTATTTAATTCCCAAGGAATTTACTAAGAAATTATCTCTAATTATCTTGTTAATTTAATTAAGATTAAATTACCAAAGATAATTACTTTATTTGGGCTAGACCATCATGGGTGTAAAGCCCAAATGTCCAACATAGATTGAAGATATAGTTCAGATGGTTTTACTTTGCGACCTATGGACCAATCAAGGAGGTTTTTGGATCATTCACATTTTTTTTCATTGTTGAAGCTTCCTATCGAAAAGGCTACACAGAAACGAAAACGAGGAGGTGCCGCATGTGTCAAATACTTAAGGTTTTCGAGACTTTAAATCATCCAGATGGTTCAAATCATGAAGCAAAATGTAGATCCAAACTTGTTTCCGATCTATTAATGTAATTTATAGTATGATCATTGTAAATTCATTTTATGAACGAAAATTACACTGTTTCTCTTTTTTTTTCTTTGGTGAAAAAAAAAAAGTTTAGGTGAATGAAGCTGCCCCAGTCCAGGGTCAGGGTATGCCACAAGCCTAAAATAGGGCTTACAGTGGTACTTACAGATCATCCACCAACGAGGCACGACTCGAATCTCAAACCTTACAAACAGAGATCCAAAGTCTTATCAACTCAACCAACCTCAATTGACAAAACTAACAAACTATTATTGAAGAGGTTCAAACAAAGAAATACAAACTATCTTAATATCTATTTTTATCATTAACAAAATTTGGAACTAATTAGTTACTTGTACTTGACATCAAACAAGTTCCATTCGACACAATAAACATTAGTATCAATCCGGATTTTTCTTTTTCTTTTTTCCTGATTGTTTTGTCAACATTTCAGTATTTATTTTTTGGCAGTAATGTTTTGTCAACATTTCAATACATTTCAGTATTTTCAACACTTCTGTCAACATTTCAGTATATTACACAAGGGCGCATAGCCTGCATTTGTTGTAAATTCTATTAGAAAATACTCTCTTTGTCTCATATTATAAGTCCCCTTCTAAAAACTCTGTCCCAAGTTATAAATCCCTTTTTAAAATCCTATGCAACTTTTACTTAAGTTATCATTGTTAGTGGTAGTAGAAATTTAATTGGAGTTCAATTCATCTTTTGACTATGAGGAAGTAAGTGGGAGGAGAGAGACTTAGTGGGGAGAGAGAAGAGAGGTAAAATTGGGTGGCGACTTCAGGAAGGTTGAAATTGTGGCGGTTTAGGATAGGTTGGGCCACGTGTACGGGTCGTATTAATTGGAGGACGTGGGCCGTTGTTTGGGTTGAAAAAAACCTAATGAAGAAGTTGGAGAGAACCGGAAGGGTAAAAGCAGCTCTGTTTTTACCCTTGGCCCGCCTGCAATTTATTTGCAGACTTGCAGAGTTGCTTTTTGGGTCCTTGCAGTTCTTTCACAATTTTGTGTGTTACAAACAAATCGGGTTTGGTTCTTTGGTTGAATTAAACTTAGTATGGAAAAGGAAAAGCAAAGGCGATCAACTCAGAAGAACAAATATGGCGCGAGCAAAAGGCTATGGGCTACGGAAGGTTGAAGTTCCCGCGGAAAAAAAACTTGGGGACCAAGTTCTTTCGGTCATATATAAAGTCTCATGGTGGGAGAAAGGCAAAGGGAAGGTTAAGCTGCTTTGGTTAGGTTGAAGATTGTACATTAAGTTGAGTTTCATTGAAACAGAATCTCCATCAATGGCAGAAGATGAGAACAGAGTGGTAAGCTTTTTGGTTCTTGATTATTTGTATCTTGCAAAAATTTAAAACACAGTAATTTAAGTATTGACAGAAGATGTTTTTGCACGCAGGAGGTGCTTGAGCAACGGATTAAATATTTGGAAGAAAGGTTAGAGGCTGTGGAAAACGCCCTGAAAAGTTTGATAAGGGACTTTATGGAAAGAAACACTCAAGATGAAAGAAACACTGAAGCTGGAAACCATGGCTCCAATTCGATACCGGTTACCCCAACATGGAATCCAATGCTTTTTGAAGAGAATTCCAGATCGGGTCATGGTGAGAAATCATTTTCTCCTGAGAAGAAGAAAGAAAACCCGTGGTTAGGAGGAGTGGCAAGGGTGTGCGCTGAGATAAGCGAATCGATGCAAAGAATTGAGAAGCAAAGTGAGGAAAACATAGAAGAGGCCTGCCAATCGGACAGTGCAACAACAAGAAGGCTGAAATTGGTAGGGAAAGAAATAGACAAGGCAATGGAAGTGTTGGTGGGTCAAGAACAGGGGATGGGTGTAAATCAGAGTGAGGAGTCAACGTCATCGGAATCGTCTATCCGTTGGTCAGAGATACAGGTATTCCACGCTCTCAGTGCGTACGATAAGATGCCCACTGATGATTCGGAACAATCCAGCTTTGCCGAATTGTTTGATTACTCTGGAGTCTTCAAGCCGAGTCCAGAGAAGTTGATAGAATACAAAACAAGTCCCCGATACAAACGAGCTCGTGAAGCCGTAAAGGACGACGGCCAAAAGCTTAAGAAGATTAGACGTGAGCTGAAGGAATTTGCAATGCGTGGGAGAAGTTTTGGACAAGATCAATCAACTAAGAATGTCGGCAGTAAACAGAGTCAATCGAACTCGAAGGTGGGCTCTGATAAAGGGACTGTATATAGAGTTACAAGTCAGAAATCATTGAAAGGGAAGTCCAGCAGTGGCAAGGTATGTCTATGTATAATTTATGGTTGAAGATTGTGCAAATGATTAATGTAGACTTTATGAAACAAATATAAATCAGAAACTGTTTTTCTGCAGGCAGAGTGGGGTAGAAAAAGGGGACCTAGGGGCAGCAGTACCACCTCGAGGCGCAGAGTATCACCAAATTCAGACATTAATCTTCTGGTAAAAATTTTCCTGGAAGAAGAGGCCAAAAACAGAAGATAAGTGAGTATATTTGTTTATAAGTGCAAAGCGATGATATTTATGTTAGTTATAAGTGCAAAACGCAATAGCTGAATAGTCAGAGTTTGTTATACTTATGTATGCACGTTAGTTTAGTTGGTTGCAGTAACTCTGTTTCACTGTTTGTTAGTTGGATTTGTTCGTGGAATATGAAAAGTGTTTTATTGATCTTAACAGGGGGAAAAAAGATATTAGTGGACCTCGATGAAATCTGTCTCACGTGGAAAGATTTAGAGTGCTTGAGACCTCGAGGATGGCTGAACGACAAGGTTAGTGGTGAAAAGGGAAAAATATAACATCCTAGATTAAAAATTAAATTTCAAATGTCAATATCAATCACAAAGATTTAATGGTTATAGTTGCCTGACATATTAGGTCATCGACATGGTGGGAAAAATTTGCCGGGAAGAAAGCAGGGCTCTGAACCCATCAATGCCACGGTGGTACTTACCAGTGCCGTATGCGGTAAATGTTCCAGACATCTATATATATGATAATGTATACATATAAAATGCTATGCTTCTGGTGTTGTAATTAATAAAATGCAGTTTACTGTAAGAGATTATAAGTTGTGATTGCATTTATTGATCAGACAACGATTTTAAGTGGAAGTGCCAGCATCAACAGCATGATATCTCATTTCAGGACCTCAGACAGAGTCATGAGTAGCCTGGAAAATTGCGAGCAGGTGAAATTGAGAGCAATCGATTAAAAGAATTCAGGGGTTATATAAATGATATGTTTTTAAGCACTACAGTTTCTGTTTGCAGATATTCATTCCAATAAATGATGGAGGAGTTTGGCCTGGCCAAAAAAATGATGGAGAAGGACTCCATTGGTACTTGCTAGTGCTGGACTTCAACAAGAGAAAAGTCCTCATATTTGATAGCAACGAGCCATACATAGCAGAAGACCGTGAAAGGCGCCTGGAGCAGATTCGCCAAGTGGTAAGAGAGCATGAATATACCATGTTTCGCTTGAGCAAGTGTAAAATATAATACTCCATGAAATTGACTGCACCTCCATGTAATTTGGCAGTTGAAAATTCACCCAATCCATGCTGTCACATCCGAAGTTCATGGCAGGGGATCGTGAATTTGGCAACTTAACCGAATGGGATTATGAAACCCCTCGCTCTGTCCCTCAGCAACAGAACACGTGAGTTGGTTGTCTTTAATTTGATTGGATTTTATATAGCAATACATTTTAATTAATGAGTTGTGTTTAATTCGGTTGGATTTTATATACTAAACTTTTAATTAAATAGTTGCTGAAATTGTCTTCATGTGTAGGTACGACTGTGGCATGTTTGTCGCCACATTCATGATGGAATTGCACCTATATAAGTATACATTGGTGGTAAGTCATGTCTTAGAAAGTCCCCTTGAAGGAGAGGAGACCATTGTTTGGTTTGATTTGCTCATTATGTTCCATTATGCTATTTGACAGGATGTAAATGAGGGTAGCCGCTTCCAACTCGCAACAACTATGATAAGCCACCAGCTGAACAAGATGAGGACGAGGGCAATAGAATTCATTAAAGATGAACTCAAGCTTCGGAGGTCACGGTGTTAGGCAATTTAGGGGGAGGCCGCCTTGTTTTTGTGTCTCACAATTGAGAGCTGATTTGGAATTGGTTTGGGGCGAGAACCATTTCATATTTTTGTTCTTGTCTGATTTTTGCCTTAATCGGCCACAAGGATGATTTGGCAATGGCTTCGACATGTCTTTTGAAAAA
>AWWV01005923.1:0-13351 GCA_001974805.1 Corchorus capsularis | reverse complement strand
CCACTGGCATGAGAGTGGGGTAGCCCACCCTGCTACCTTTAAACTTTTTTAAACCAAAAAAAAATATTCACTGGCATGGCCCATCCCATCTAATGTTATAAAAAAAAATTATTTATTTTGATATTTGATAAATATTAATGATTATATGTTGAGTTTATTGTGTTAAATCTAACTTTATATAAATATAGATATATAGATAAATTTCTATACATATAAAAGAAACAGTTTAATATTCACTGGCATGACCTATCCCACCTAATGTCATAATTTATATAGATATATAGATAAGTTTCTATACATATGAAAGAATCAGTTTAATATTCACTGGCTTGGCCTGTTCCACCTAATGTCATAATTTATATAAATATATAGATAAATTTTTATAAATTTGAAAGAAACAGTTTAATATTCACTGGCATGACCTGTCCCACCTAATGTCATAATTTATATAGATATATAGATAAGTTTCTATACATATGAAAGAAAACAGTTTAATATTCACTGGCATGGCCTGTTCCACCTAATCTCATAATTTATATAAATATATAGATAAGTTTTTATAAATTTGAAAGAAACAGTTTAATATTCACTGGTATGACCTATCCCACCTAATGTCATAATTTATATAGATATATAGATAAGTTTCTATACATATGAAAGAAATAGTTTAATATTCACTGGAATGGCCTGTTCCACCTAATGTCATAATTTATATAAATATATAGATAAGTTTTTATAAATTTGAAAGAAACAGTTTAATATTCACTGGCATGACCTGTCCCACCTAATGCCATAATTTATATAGATATAGATAAATATTCACTGGCATGGCCTGTTCCACCTAATGTCATAATTTATATAAATATATAAATAAGTTTTTATAAATTTAAAAGAAACAGTTTAATATTCACTGGCATGACCTATCCCAGCTAAAGTCATAATTTATATAGATATATAGATAAGTTTTTCATAAATATGAAAGAAACAGTTTAATATTCACTGGCATGGCCCATCCCACCTAATGTCATAATTATTCACATTTATTTAACATTCACATCCCTAAATTATTTATTGGCATGCCCCACTCTTATTGACAGACAATAAGTTTCTAGTTGCTTTGAAAATTTACAAACTCTTTCTTTCTGTAGAATATTTGTAACTTACAAATCATCTACCAATAAGTTCCATACCTTACAGTATTACTAATTCTTATTGACAATAAGTTTCTATCCATGTGAAAGAAATAGTTTAACATTTATTGGCATAGTAGGCATGGCACACCTCAATTATTCATGGGCATGCCCCCAGCTCTTATTGACAATAATTAAGTTTCTAACTCATTTAAAAATTTAGGGACTCTTTCTTTTTATAGAATATTTAAAACTTACAAATCACTTACCAATGAGATCTATATTTTTACCATAAGATCAAACTTCTAATTGTTGCTAACTCTGTCTGTTTGGTAGGAAGGAAGGAAAATGGTAAGAAAAGAAATTTCATCAATACAAGGATTGAGCTACAAAATAACATTTATGATTATGCGTCACATTGATCAAATTTTCTTCCCCACCTATTTCCTTTCTTCCTACCAAACGGACGTTATATGTGAAAGAACGGTCTAATAATCATTAGCATCTCCCATCACACTTTGTCATTAATTATTTACATTTATTTATAAAAAAATGGTATTCATAATTCATACACCTCAATTATTCATCTCATACACTTATATCTTTATCATAAAATTGCGAATGGCTTTTTTCAAAAATTAAATTGTGATTGTGAGACGGATGTGTATAAATACATTTATTTTATAAATCTCATTAATAGTTATATCTATTATGTTCTTCCGAAAAAAAAACACTTTTATTTATGATCTCGCCTAGTATGTTTTGTATAGTCTTTCATTTTTGAATTGAAAAAAAAGGAGGGAGAGAGAACAAAAATTGATTTAATAATGTTCTAAAAAAATTGATTAAATAATTTTTGTTATTCCAAATAGGCTCCATTAATCGGCAAAAAATAAAATAAAAAAATAAAAGTAGGCTCCATTAAGAACCTTATACTCCTCGTGACGTGGCATGATGTACCTGACATATTTTCAACATCTCAAAAAAAAATTAAGATTTGCTGTCAAAACTCAAAATTATTCGTGCCGTTTGGTAGTACAGTTTACCATTTCATTAATCTCCTCTTTTCGAAAAAGAAAAAACAACATGATAGTATGTTTTTATTTTTACCAAGCTATTTTTTTTTGGCCAGATCAAGCTAAATATATATATATATATTAATATATATCTATATTAATTATAATGGTAAAACCTGAGTTTATCTCACGAGTTGACTCGGAGTCAAACTCAATTTTTTAAAAATTCAAAATAAAATAAAAACTACCAATTATAAGATAAATATAATATTTAAATTTATTTATATCATTTTAAAAAAACTACTTATTAAAAAAAAACTGTTATAAACCACTTGCTACCTGGTGTCTTATATATATAAAGATATTCTTGTTTATATTTTTTATATATATAGAAAATGAATAGTAGTAGGTGATTTTTTTTTGCACAATAATAATCTATTTAAATACTACGTCTACAACATCACCCTATTACATTAAAATTTAAAATTAATCAATACCTTACATTAAATTTTACTAAAAGGACAGTTATATACATTTTTTTATTATTCAATTTTATATTTATACATAGTGAAAAGAATACAGTAAAAAACGTAAAATACATGGCATGATATTATTGGTCAGAAAGTGCTGCTTGCTTGTACATGTAAACTGAAATTCATAATACGAACTACGAAGCATTCAAATCTAATGTTGTGAGGAAGTGCTATAAGTACATCACATCTACTATAATTTTTTTTCTTTTTTTTTATCCCATCCGGTATCCAAGGTCTGGCCCTGATTAATCCGGATCCGACCCGCGTCGCGCACCTGGTTATGGTGGGTGAGTCTCCCAACAGGGGCAGCTGCGTACGCAAGGTCTCGAACTTGAGACCTGCTTAAGCTGGAACAAGCCGCTTACCACTTGATCTAACCCCTCGTTGATTCTACTATAATCTTATTTAACTGTAAAAATTAGTGTAAAATGTGTAAAAAGCACATGACATTTACGTAGGAATAGGATATTCTCTCCGTCACAAACAAACGATAGAATAAAATCAATAACGTACGTAAAGTAAGAATAAAATATATTTTGGAGAGAAAAAAAAAGGGAAACAAAAAAGTAACATAACATAAAAAAAATATTATTAGTAGTAACAGTAAAAGAAGGAATTTATGCAAAATATTTATAAAAATTATAAATTTAACTAATTTTAATTATTTTCTTACTTTATGTACAATGAACAATTAATCTAATTTTAATTATTTTCTTACTTTATGTACAATGAACAATTAATTTGAAATGGGAATACTCAATATCCTAAAAAATAGTGATATTTAAACTTACAAGAAATTATTAGGTGAAACTGATCCACGTCGGTTATGAAAGTAATTACGTTCAAAACACGTCAGTTATGAGAGTAACTACGTGATAACCAAGAGATTATCTAAAATCTTATCTCAATTAAATCTTAATTTTTTTAGAGTTATCATTTACATATTTATTTTAAGGGTTTATGTATGATACACCACCGTCAGTGGAGTTTAGCAGACTGCACAAGCGGATCTTGAAGGGTGACATGTGTCCTATAGAGACTAGATTTAAATATTTAAAATTTAATTAATTCAAAAAATGGACATGTGTCAACTCCACAACCTGCTTGTGGAGTCCAAAATTTACACCGTACCTTTATTTTAAAAGGAGATTAAATCTGAACTAAAATTGTACCTTACCCTGAGTTGATTTGATGGGACATAATTTTAATTCCATGATTGACAGGTAGAACGTTTTCATCTAATTATTTTTATCAAAATCACATAAGACCCCCAAGTAAAGTAAATTAAAAAGAATCTGATTCTCCACGGAACAAAGATTTAAGTATAATATTACTTTCTTCAAAAAAAAAAGTATAATATTACTAGCTCAATATATGTTGATTTTTCTCTAACAAAAATTTAAAAGTGACAATATGATTTCGTTTATCTCAATTTTGTCCCTCCTTATTTTCTTTTACTCTGGTACATAATTTTGTCTCTCTTCCCATATAGTTGTTTTTCATCAAAATATTCTGTTAGCAATGAATTATTCAAAATATTGAATCTGAACAACAGAAAAACAAATTATGGTAAAGTTGGATTTTATTTGGTGGGAAAAGTTGGATCAACCCGCCCAAAATTTCTTTTCCTTTTCATAAAACCCGCTCAAAATTTCTAGATTTTCATTAAAAGATGCCAAGACTAATATTCAAATGTAGTATTAAATTTTATAAAGTATTATTTAATTAAATTAATGTTAAAATATATTTTTTTTATAATAAGTGTCCTTAATAACCTATTAACAAAATTATATATAATTTCCTTTTTCTTACACTGAAAGTTGTCTTTTCTCTCCCCCTTCCATCTCCTCCCAAAATCCGCCATGAAACAACTCTTTGAATAACCCTAACTAAATCTGTTCACATTTCTCGTTAAACTTACTTAAAATACCAAATGGGTTCTATTGTTCCTTTCCAGGACCTCAATCTCTTCCCGGAACTACCGCAAACCACCAGCGCACCCAATCCCTCCGTCGTGACAACCACCGCACCCCCCACCCCCTTCATTTTCTTAACACCCAAAATTGAACCAAAGCAGGAACCTCTCGACGAACCTGTATTAACACCAACTCAGACCCCTCAACAACGAGAATACTTTCTTTCGTCTCTTTCCAATTCTACCCCTAACTTCCTGCCTAATTCGGAAACCACTCCTTTGTCGACGAACACTTCATCTTCCACCAATGACCAGACCGCGCTGTACTCCGAATACTTTCGAATCTCCGAGCTATTTCGCACTGCTTTCGCCAAAAGGCTACAAAAATACGGTGATGTCGACGTTCTCGACCCGGATTCTCAGGCCATCGTACCCGTGCCCGAAGAACAACCCCCTGAACCTGAACCGAACCCCGAGCGAGCTCTCTCCGTGGTCGTTTCACGCCAGAATCGAGGAAGATCCAACGAGCTGGTTCGGGTAACCAATTTGGGAATCGAAGACCAGAGGCATTTTCGTGACGTTGTCCGAAGAACCCGAATGATGTATGATGCTCTTCGTATTTTGGCAATTTCAGAGGAAGAGAAGAGGAAGGGACCGGGGCAGGGGAGACGGGCACGTGGCGATTTGAGAGCGGCCCAGGTTATGAGGGAACGAGGGCTGTGGTTGAACCGTGATAAAAGAATAGTTGGTCCAATTCCAGGCATTGAAATTGGTGACATCTTCTTTTTCCGAATGGAGCTTTGTGTGATGGGATTACATGGACAAGCTCAGGCTGGTATTGATTACTTGCCTGGAAGCCAGAGCTCGAATGGGGAGCCAATTGCTACCAGTATTATTGTTTCAGGGGGGTATGAGGATGATGAAGACTCTGGGGACTCAATAACATACACTGGGCATGGTGGACAAGATAAGTTTTCACGGCAATGTATGCATCAGAAGCTTGAAGGAGGAAACTTGGCATTGGAAAGGAGTATGCACTATGGAATTGAGGTAAGGGTGATAAGAGGGATCAAGTATGAAAATAGAGTTTCAAGTAAAGTTTATGTTTATGATGGTCTATATACCATTCATAATTGTTATTTTGATGTGGGGAAGTCAGGTTTCGGGGTTTATAAGTATAAGCTGTCGAGAATTGCTGGGCAACCTCAGATGGGTAGTGCTATTATGAGGTTTGCTGAGAGTCTTAGGACCAGGCCCTTGTCCTGTAGACCAACGGGTTATTTGAGTCTTGATATGTCACAGAGTAGAGAAAACCTCCCAGTATTTCTTTTTAATGATATTGATAGTGATCACGATCCTGTGTATTATGATTATCTTAAGAACACTGTGTTTCCTCCTTATGCATTTGCTCAAGGGGCTAATATTACTGGATGTGAGTGTGTTTCTGGGTGTACTGAAGGGTGCATTTGTGCTATGAAGAACGGGGGTGAGTTTGCTTATGATCATAATGGTCTTCTTTTGAGAGGGAAACCAGTGATATTTGAATGTGGGATTAACTGTAAATGCCCACCAACTTGTCGGAACCGTGTTTCACAACATGGATTGAGACACAGGTTGGAAATATTTAGGTCAAAGGAAACTGGTTGGGGTGTCAGGTCCTTGGACTTAATTCAAGCTGGTGCTTTCATATGTGAATATGCCGGGGTGGTTCTGACAAAGGAGCAAGCACAAGTTTTCACGATGAATGGTGATACCTTGATTTATCCTGGTCGGTTTTCTGAACGATGGGCAGAATGGGGGGATTTGTCTCAGATATTTACGGAATATGTGCGTCCAACATATCCCTCAATTCCACCTTTGGATTTTGCAATGGATGTATCAAGGATGAGGAATGTTGCTTGTTATATGAGCCATAGTATCAGTCCCAATGTGCTGGTGCAGTATGTGTTGTATGATCACAACAACTTCATGTTCCCTCACCTTATGCTTTTTGCAATGGAGAATATCCCCCCTTTGAGGGAGCTTAGCATTGACTATGGTGTGGCTGATGAATGGAATGCAAAGCTCTCTATCTGTAACTAAATGCTTTAGAGGAGGTTTTTCTATTTTGATGTGGTGCAGCAGGGCAGTGAGACATGATATACCGAGGTGAGCTTAACTACTTCCCACTTGCAAGCATCTCCTGTTTTGTCTAGTTTAATATTCTATTAGTCTGTTCAGTATCTGTCTTATATCTAAATATTGCTTTTGATTATGTCATTCTCATGCTTTCTTGTAGTCCTAGTTGTCTGAATCGTAAACTGTTTGTGGGTGCTAGGATTTTTTTTTTTGTTTTGGGTGCAAGTGCAACGTCATGCTGTATGCACCAACTAGTCATTCTTAATACATCCATCGCAAAATTTGTCTCTGATGCAATTGCATATTTTTGTTTTGTACAGTTTGATGTAGGCTACTAGTCTGAACAAGTTAGGAACTTTGGTGAGTGCTTTAATTGTTTCCTGCATTATCTCCTTGATTTACTCGTTTAGTATTTCTTCCAAATGATTCTTTTTAAGCATTTCCGCTCAAGAAGTTTAATATCCAAGGCACAAAGTTAATGTTTGTTTATTTCATGATTGGATATTTCCTCGATCTATCCAAATCTATTTAATATCTGATTGGTTCTGCTGTTTTTGTACAACTTTTTTTGCTTCAATTCTCAGATTAGTTTCTTTGTGGGAGGGAGAGAGGAAGTGGAGTCATAGGTTTCAGTTCCTGCATTCTTTTTCTCTAATGGAGAGAGGAAGGAAATAAGTGGTGTTTCATAGGTTGATTTCATAATTAAGGGTTCATGAGAAATTTCCTAGTCATTTAGAAGGGAGGAATTGGATTTGCCAGAAGGTTGATGACTATATATGCTGAGGGGTTAGAGCTTTATTCTACCATGTATTCATAAAACTTAAAATACCAACAAGTGTTTTTTATTTCATTTTATTTTTGGCCTGAATAATGATAATTGCTTAAAAGAAGAAGAAATGAAACAACAAGGTAGCAAACTCGAGGAGGAGATTGAAAGAAGGGAAAGATTGGTTATACAACGATTTGAAGAGATTAGAGCTAAAGAAGAGGAATCGGAGAGGAAATGTAGGGATTTAGAGTTAGTAAAAAAGGGTTATGATGAAAGCTTAAAGCAGAATCAAGTTGAAGAGCTTAAACAGAGAGAAGAGTGGGGGTTGAAAGGGGGTTTTGAGAAACTCTGTCAAGATTTTGAGTTGGAGAAGAAAGATTTTGAAGAGTGTTGTAAAAAACTTGAATTTAGTTTAAAACAGTGCAAGCAGCAGTTTAGGAAGTATGAGCAGCAACGTATAGAGCTCAAGTCGACAGAGAAATTGTTGAAAGATAAGTTGGAGGAGGTTGAAAGGAAAGAGGAGGAAGTTGGGTTGAAAGAAAATAGTTTTGAGAAACTTTGTCAAGATTTTGAGTTGGAGAAGAAGGGTTTTGAAGAGCGTTATAGAGAGGTTAAATGTAGGGTTTTATGCTACTGCATTCTCCACCTTGAAGAAGGTCAACAACAAGGTGTTATTTTGAGTTTGTTTAGATCCTTTGTCTGGCGAAATGATATTTAGGACAATCCTTAATTACATTCCTTGTGATGATGATTGGATGTTATGGTAGGAAAACAAATCCATTTTATTGATTGTCATAGATGATAAATATCTATGCTAAAAACTTATCTTTTATAATGATATTCATGTGGATGAGGGCTGCATCATGTGCTTATATCTGGATCGTTCATGTTTACAATATCCATTCAAAGATAAACCCTATATAAAGCATGTGATCCATTACTATTGGCAAATATTGACTGTCGATCTGTTCTAGGTGTAGTCTTGTCATAGTTTGGTACTTCATTTATGCAAATAGCTGTAATAAGAGAATCCAAAGGTTTTTGGATATGTCACTGCCCTTATAATACACTAATGATTATTCTGTAGTCTTATCTTAATTTGTATCAACTATTTATCATCACTCACATCAATGATGTTTCTGCAGGTGGGGATTGGGACAATGCATCTAAAACAGTTTTTCTTCTGGTTTCTCGAAGCTTTTAGCCCTCACCATTTTTGTGCTGCCAATGTGACGACATATACGAGTAAGATTTGGATTCTCTGCTGCCATGGCCTTACATTTTTCTCGCCCTGACTCCTCAATTAGTTCCCGACCGCGATTAGAAAACGTTGGAAAACGGTGAAAGAAATTTTTGAGGGAGTATGGTTGCTGCTTCAGTTTTTTTTCTGACAAATGTTTGTGATCCATAAAAGGACCTGTAGAATGAAGCCTTGTACATGCTTTTTGCTGGAAATAGTCATCATATACCTTTCTAAGCCTGTATGACTCATAAACTCTTAGGCTTTCTTTCTAAAAATTTTTCATGTACTCGCCGTATATACAAGTTCAGGTCCAAAATGAATATGTTTGTACAGGAATTGTATCGGTGTATTTGTAGTTGAATGAATGAAGCAAGTCCATTTATCTCCCATTTTTGTTTCTTTTTACACTCTTCATACCGGATGAATCAAGATATAAGTTATCAGTTCATGAACAGGGAATGATCATATTTACCGCCCCATTTTTTACACTTTTGTCCTTTACCCTTTGCACTTTTTACACTTTTACACTGAGCCTCCCCACTAGGACGGCTTAGCCACGGCGGAGCCTCCCCATGAAGGCGGCCTGCCCGGTGGGGCGGCTAGACCAAATTTTTTTTAAAAAAAATAATAATTATTTAAAAAAAAAAATAGCCGAGCCGCCCCACCGGGGCAGCCTTTTCATGGTGAAGCCGCCCCAGTGGGGTGGCCTGCCCATGGTGAAGCCGCCCCACTGGGGCGGCTCTGCCGTGGTTGAGCCTCCCCAGTGGGGCGACTTCGCCACGGTAAGCCGCCCTCTTGGGACGGCACGGGTCATCAGTCCTAAATTTCGTCAAAAATTGCATTTTTTAAAAATCGTCATCTTCAAAATACAACACGTTAACGCTATTCTACGTTCGTGATAGTTTCAAGATTAGAAAATGAAGCAAAGGGCAAAAGCGTAAAAAAGCGTAAAAAATGGGGCGGTGAATAGCAAAAATGGGACGGTATTTAGCAATCCAGTACTAAAATCGATGGTTGGATGTCACTATTTTTCTATCATAAAAAGAAATGAACAGAAAGAAGCTAAGATTGTAAGATCAGAAACCAACTGCAATATCACCACCTTACAAAGCATCCATTACGATCTTTAGTTCAATGGTGTTTCATAATACTGTTTGATATATCTACAAGTATGGGAGTAGTGTTCTTATAGCCATATCAGTTACTCTATAATTGATGAAGCCAACCCCAAATTCAATCGTAAGTGGGGGTTAGGCTTAAGAGGTGAATAGTTCCGTTTTAGTATATCAGATTTTCGAGCTGGTTAAGCTTGAGAGGTCACAGTTCCATTTTTCTCCAGCTCCCTCTGTCTAGCTCGCTCCATCTTCCTTTTCCGCCATTCTTCTAGAGCTGTATGATTTACTATAAATATGAGTCAAACTGCCTTCACATTCAGCATATAACTCAAAAAGAACACTAGCAGAAACATTTGCAGTCGAAACGTGTCATTAGTATCAGAGGATCAAAGTAAAACTAAGGGATCTAACATATCGAGGAAATAGTAAAATGCAACCTGGCTGATGGATGCTATATCATCAGCTGGCAGTGCAATGCTAAATTCATAGAAGAATCATGTTTTTGCAAAAGTGAGAAGACATTTGCTCACCTTTCATGCTAGCGGCATCATTTATAGCACGGAAATCCTTTAATCTTTTAGAAAGATCAACCGCGACAGTCTGTTTTGGATCATTCGGTTGGACTGTCTCTGGTTCTGCATACACCTCTTGTTGAATCTCCTTTACCTAAAATAATAATGAAAAGATTGGCAACTAAGGTTTGTTTTCTTACAGACAATAAAATGCAAGATAACCATGTTAAAGAAAATATGTTATTAAACTGTGATCCCTAATACATCGAACAAGAAAAAACGGGAAGGTGGCAGATAATGGATAGTAGAAACTTCTGTTATACATCCTATTGCTTTCTGTATCATTAGTCTTTAACCTAACCATATCATGAGTAATAACAGTCTAAAGTTTAGAGTCTATGGAACACTTACTCTTTTTATCAGTTCGAGAGGTTGCAAAGCAAGCCGTATCTCTTGAGATTCCTTAATGTAATTGAAGTCCACTGCATTGAAAATGATAAAGAACACACTGAGGATTGAAATGTTGTACAATATACACAGATTTTTTAAAGTGAAGTTATGCAATTCGATGTCGGCATGAGACCAACATGTTTGTAATTGTATCCTTTTGAGATGATCAAGCCTGAAATGAAGGATATTTGGTCGAAAACGCGATGATTAGTCTGTTTTAGTTACAATCTTAAGCATCCAGCTAAAAAGGATCATCCATAAAAAGAAGCAAATAGGTGGATAAGGCACTTTATCCTTATTAAAGTGTAGACATTAAAGAAGCACTTGGATTTTATCCCAAATCAAAACCCAGAAACTTTCCAGAAAATTGTCCCAAAAGTTGAATTGCAAGCTAACTCCCCTAATCAAAAGCCACATAATTGAAATATCTCATTAACCAACATAAAATTTTATGCACATATAAACCAAATTCATCTTCCAAAACCCCAAAACAATCCCAATACACAGAAGCAAATCTTCTACCTTAATTCCCTTGTGAAATCCTAAATCCCCAACAAGAACAAAAGATCAAGCCATATATAAACAACAAGACAAAATTGCAACCCAAATCAGATAAAAACCCATGAACCCAAATCCCTTCAGCTTTAAAGCAAAGAAAGAAAATCAACAATCACCCATGTTAGAAAGAACATCTTCATTAAAAACATCCAAGTCAATTCAGTCAAAGCAATGATTCAAATGAAAGACAGACAGAAATTTAGAGAGAGAGAGAGAGAGAGACCTGGATTGGGTTGGTTGGAGGAGAGTTTGGTACGAGAAGAAGCAGAAGAAAGAAACCATTGAAGCAAAAAAAGAGCAGCTAAAACATTGAATATGTTCAAAGCTATGGTTGCATTTTTGAGAGATAATCTGAGTCTCCAAGATTGCTGTACCTCCATTTTTGAGAGAGATAATCTTAATTAAATTCTTGTTCTTGTCTTTGTTCTTTCCAACAATCTCATCTCAGCTTCGATTCGAACTTTATTTTATTGCTTGAGTTTATGGTTACTGGTTAGGCAGACTCCTGTTAGTAGTGTCGAGAGGGGGGACCTTTGTTGGTGAATGCCACGCGCTGGCTACGTATAGGGAGGACCCTTAGCGCGTGAAAGACACCGACGGTAGATGTTGTGGACTTCTTTTTAATCTGAAGTTAGGAGTTTTATGTCTAACTTGTCTGAAAATCTTAAGTTCGAATCAAAATTGAATTTGAAACAGTTGTTTGAAAATGTTTTTGACTTTGTCGGCCCGAAATAATTGCAGAAATTAATTAAGGAAACGAAGAAATTTATTATTTTTGGTAGAAAATGAAGAAATTTATGTACTTATCTGATTAGTGAATATATAGTACTACTAGTAGTATTTACTAACGTTAGATATATTAAGGAATCTTGGATTGTTATAAAGATTTTCTTTTTGAAGTATGGATTGTTTTTTTTTGGTAAAATTGAAGTATGGATTGTTATAGCTTATAAAGATGATTTCATTAGTAGCAAAAAAATAAAGATGATTTCATACTTATAGAAAAAGATTAATATACAGTATATATGGGCAACCGTTGGCATTTTTTTTTTAAAGAAGTTAGCAAATTCATATAGAAAAAGTTTAAATAGAGAAAGAAATTCTAATAAAAATTCTTACCCTTGTTGAAAAAGGAAAACAAAGAGAGTCAAATTGGAATTCGGAACTTGAAGTTTCTTGTTAAATGACTAAGCTTAGATGAAAATTTGAGAAATGGGTTCTGATCGTGAATGTTTTTTTTGTTAGTTGTTTGACTATATAATAAACAAAAATCCATTAAAAATATAATCATAATTATGTACGTAGTATTCATATTCATTAGTATTTCATCTCAAAATTTGAATATAGTCTTATATAGAGAGAGAGTAATTATAGTCCATATACTATATTCTACTTACTAGTGATGAATCGAGAATTCCAGAATCATGATTACTTCCGTGACTTGAAATAGCAATTTGAGTTGAAAATATTGGCCACATTCCTATAGTGGATTAAACAGAAGAAACCAAAGAAGATAGTGGATGTGTAACTGTGATGGATCAAATGTTCAAGTCAAATATGATTGAAAATGTTAATGATCGAGTTTGCTTCAGCCATGGAAATTCTACATATATACATTTACTAAAGCTTGAACTTTATGTGAAGCACAAAGTAGACAGTAAAAGATCTTCTGGATTTTTCCCATTATCACTTCCAATGTTAAAACCCCAAAGCTACTATAAACATCACATTTTTCATTTGCTTCCACTCCATAAGCTAGCTCTGCAATGGGAAGTTTTGTTTTGCTTTAGAACAGTCAATGGAAGTGGGAATTCATTGTAAGAATCAAAGCTAAATCAGAATGTTCAAATTGGATGACATAGAGAAAATGATTAATACAATCAGTGATATACCAATTTGTTCAGGTCTTCCAAAACAGAGAAGAATGTTGTAAAAAAAAAAAGTTTTATTTTATTCCTTATAGGGTATTAATCTTAGTCAACCATTGACCTT
>AWWV01005919.1:0-15418 GCA_001974805.1 Corchorus capsularis | reverse complement strand
ATTGAAATTTCATAGGGTGGTTAATTATCACAATTTATAGAAAGGTTATCAAAGATGTTATCAAAATGTCATAGCGAGGTTATAAGAATTTCATAGTGTGGTTAACAAAATTTCATTAGGAGGTTACTAATATTTCATGGGGAGGTTATCAAAATTTTATATTGTGGTTATCAAAATTTCATATGAAGGTTATAAAAGTCTCAATTTCATAAGGAGTACCAAAATTTGATAGAAGGTTATCCAATCTCATAGAGTGATTATCGAAATTTCATAGAGATCGGATTATCAAAATTTATAGAAAGATTATCAAAATTTCATAGCGTTATTATCAAAAATTCAAAGCGAGATTATCAAAATTACATAATGATTATAAGAATTTCATAAAGGGGTCAACAAAATTGTATAAAGAGGTTATCAAAATTTCATAAAGAGGTTATCAAATTTTCAGAATGTGATTACAAAAATTTCATAGTGGTATTTCTAGGAGGTTATCAAAATTTCATAGTATGGTTACCAAATTAGGAAGGTTATTAAACTTTTATTATGGAGTAATCAAAATTTCAGGGAGGATATCAAAATTTTATAAGAGGGTTATCAAAATTTCATAGTATGTAGATCAAAATTTCATAGGGAGATTAACAAAATTTCATAATGAGGTTATCAAAAAATCATAGGGAGGTTATCAAAATTTGTAGTTATCAAGATTTCATAAGAAAGTTATCAAAATTTTATAGGGAGGTTTATCAAAATTTTATTGGAAGATTTATCAAAATTTCATAGCAAGGTTATCACAATTTCATAGTGTGATTATCAAAATTTCAGAGTGTGATTACTAACAATTCATATGGAGATTTTTAAATTTTCATAACGCGGTTATCAATATATCATATGGAGGTTATCAACATCTCATAGTGTTGGTTATCAAAATTTCATTGGAAAGTTATCAAAATTTTATATTGAGATCTTCAAAATTCCTTAGGGAGATTAACAAAATTTCATAAGAAGGTTAAAAAAAATTATAAAAAGGTTCTCGAAATTCCATAGTATTGTTATTAAAATTTCATAGGAAGATTATCAAAATTTCATAATGAGATCATAAAAAATAGTGTAATTTATCATAATTTAATAGAGAGGTTATCATAATTTCATATGAAAATTTTATTAAAACGCGTTGGGCCACGTGCAACGCACGTGAAAGTTAAAACTAGTTTATAAATAAATTTACTGTATTAGTACTGAATTCGGGTATTTTCGAGTTCGAGTTTTTTCAGGTTCGGGTTTCAAGCGGGTTTATAGGTTTGACCTTTTGGTCAAACATGTACAGTTCGGGTAATTCGGACGGATTTTCTCTGGTCGGGTTCATTCTGCCACCTTTACCTAAGATGCTGAGCTATCAAACAGCAACATAGTGGTGTCTTTTTTTAATAATAGTAGAATCTCCACCAGTGGTTCTCCTAGTAATGACAACCCGTGAGGCTTTTGTCCAAAATTTATCAAGAAATCTGCACATTTGTTTTCCTCTCGAAAAAACTTGAAAAATATGACGAACTCCACAGATCCAATTCTCTCCATCTACTTGATCTTTTAAGTTTATCTTATCTTACTACTGTATAAAAGTAGGAACTCAAAAATCTTAATTAGTCAATTACTAAAATACCGTTAATATTATAGTATAATAATTTTTAAATAAATATTCTTTTTAGTCATTCAACTTTTGTATTAATTATCGAGAGATATTGTAAATCCAATATATTTAAATTTTTTAAATTAAGGAAAGATATTAATAATCTGCTATAATTATAATTAATAATTTACTTCTCATAATTATTTTTAGATTATAAAATCTTTAATTTATAGGTTAATATTTGATGCATCTGCAAAATGTGGATAAGTGCAGCTGCAAAATGCAGAAAGCTTTGAAAAAAGAAACTGAAAATATGTTCTAGAGGAATTAAAAGTTATTAATTTTATGACTATGTATAGAGTCACTAACAGTGTATCAAATAATCTTTAATTTTTTTTAGGTTTTTACCTTAAAAATTACATGCAAGCTCAAAGTTGATTTACTAATTAATGGTACATAGTTTTCCCAAAAAAAAAAAGTACGTAGCTGCTGGTAGCTGATAGCCTAATACAAAAATTATGAGTAAAAATTGAAATTTTTATTGCCATGCTTACTTTCCATTGATTTCTTTGTAATCAAACATAATAAGCACACAATCCTAATAAAAGACTCACTTCCGCGTTAAGATATAGTCACACACGTGAATGTTTTTAAGATCAATGGATAACATTAATTTGTTGCACCTTTAGAGAAATGGTAAATTTACCAAAAACATGTTTGGAGCGTAATGGTGAAAGAGGAGAAATAAAAGACCAAATCAAACTTTGAAAATAATTTGAGATTGGTGGAAGCCAATTTTCCCCGCTGAACTGTAAATAAAGTTATATTATTTTATATTTTCCAAATATGAATAATAATACTATTAATAAGAAGTATGCAATTTTGCAAGCATTAGTTTTTTGGTAAATTTTGATCCTTAAGGTTTAAATTTTGACACTTAACTACTTTTAAAGATTTGATAATGGAAACTAAACTTAGTCTCAAAATTTAAACTTTAAGTTCATATTTGTTCCACTTATATACTTTAAGTTCATATATATATATATATATATATATATATATTTGTGTGTGTGTAGTTAAAGTATAATTAAAGTTTTAAAATTAAATTATTAAGAAACCTTGTATAAGAGTATTATATTGAGGTTTTTTTAAGGGGTATAAGTAAAATTAGAAAGCAAATAAGTTAAGAACCAAAATTAGAAAGCATAGCCTTTTACAATTGCCTGAAGCTTGAAAGCATATCAAAGATGGAATTATCCAACAAAACTCTAAAGATGATCAAAGGAGAAAGTCGGGGTGGGAAAATATGAAGTTAAAGGAAACAAAGAAGGAAAGTCCGCCAGAAGATGATCTAATGCGCATATTTTCCCTAACAAACAATGAGGAAGTTGTAATGATACAATTGACACAACATAGAAATCAATCTGACAATCAAACCAAAATTACATAGAAAGATTATCAAAATTTCATAGTGTAGTTACCAAAATTTCATATAGAAGTTATCAAAACTTCATAGTGTAGTTATGAAAATTTCATACAGAGGTTAACAAAATTTCATAAAAAGGTTACCAAAATTTCTTAGGATGTTAATAAAATTTCATATGAAAGTTAACAAAATTTCATAGGGAGGGAATTGTGTTTATCAAAATTTCCTAGGGAGGATAACAAAATTTTATAGGGAGGTTATGAAAATTTTATGGAGAGGTTATCAAAAATACATAGAGAGGAAATCACAGTTTCATTTTTCATAAGGAGGTTATCGAAATTTCATGATGTGGTTATCCATATTTTCATAGTGTGGTTACCAAGTTTATTTAGTGTGATTATTAAAATTTTATACGCTGATTATCAAAATTTCACACTAAGGTTATCGAAATTTCAGTGTAGTTCCCAAAATTTCACAGTGTAGTTATCAAATTTTCATAGGGAGGTTAGTGAAACATCATAATGGGGTTATCAAATTTTCAAAATGTGGTTATCAATATTTCTACATTGGAGCATGAAAACAACTACCAAAATAATAGAAATATATTGAAAAATTAGTACAAATTAGGTTTCCCTTCATTGCATTTAAATAGAGTAAATTGTAAGTGGACTCGCCAAATAAAGCTTTCTTTTTTTTTTGAAAGAAAATATTGTAATTTTCATTTATATAAATGAAATTACAAAATAGTAACTAGAAATTACATTAGGTTGAAAAAAAGTATTATTCCTTTGTGTTTAGATCTTGATCTCGCTTCACGACCCGAGCCATCTTGATGATTTTGAGTCTCAAACCTTCTTCATAAGTTTCTAGTACGTACGACGCCTCTTCGCTCTCGTTTCTGTGTAATTTAATCAACAGAAAACTTTCAAAAGCGACACAAAGGTGAGTGATTCGAGAACCCCCTTGATTAACCCGTAGATCTGAAAGCAAAATCATATCAAAACTAAGATGAACTGTCTTCAATCTATGTAAACTCGGAGATACACACTAACAGAGTGTGACAAACTGACTGACTCAAACTCAACAAACTGACTCAAAAAAACTTAACTAACCCAACAGATCTATAGATCTGGGGAGATTATTCTGAACAAAGAAAAGAAAACAATAAAATCAACCTCCTCCTCCCCTTGAATAATCAAGAGGAGGAGGAGTATACAAAAAAACTCGAAAGAAAACTAAAGAACTGGGGAGAGAAAAAGAGAGGGGGCGGCTAGGGCAACCAAGATTTTTACTAATTGCCAAATAAAGCTTTCTAAGAAGGCTAAAACCTCAACTTCCTGATTTAGCACATTTGAGCGCCAAACGTTGTTCTCAGGAAAACGCTCATTCCAAATACGTTATTTGTGAAACCAACGCTCAAATGTTGTGTTTCAGAGTGAGGAAGCTAATTGGAAAGTAGGTTTTCCATAAAAAAGAAAAATCTTCAAAACCTAAAACTTGAACTTCACAATGTTGCGTGTTTGTGCGCATGGCGTTGTTCTTGAGAAAATGTTAATTCCAAATGCATTATTTGTGTAACCAACGCTCATATGTCATGTTCCAGAGTTAGTAGAGCTCATTGGAAAGTGGCTTGCCAAACAAAGTTTTCTTGAAAACCTAAAACCTCAACTCCACAATTTTGTGCGTTTTTGCGCGAAACATTATTTATTTAAAAATGATCAGAGTGATTTTCTTTTTTTTTTAAACCTACGCTCTAATGTCACATATCAAAGTCAATAGAGCTTATTGGAAAGCTGTCTCGCCAAACAAAGATTTTTTTTTAAATCTAAAACCTTAATTTCATGGTTTTACGAACAAATACAACTCTCAGAATGTCATGTCTCGAACTGAGTAGAGCTTATTGGAAACAAGACTTACCAAATAGTAAAATTTTTTTAAGAAGAAAAAAGCATCAACTTCACAATTTTCTGCGTTTCCACACAAAATATTGTTCTTGAGAAAACGCTCATTCCAAATGTTTTTTTCTTTTGTGTGTGTGTGTGTGAAACCAACCCTCAAATGTCATTTTTCTGAATAATTTGACAAATGATATAATGAATGGTTTTAGATTTGTTGATACATATATAACTTTTTTTAATAAACATTATAATTTTTTCAGTAACTAAAATATAATAAATTTGATAACCTCATTTATTGATTAAATATTTTACCAAAATTACTTATCATTAGATGTTATTGGATTTGTTGGTGTAAAGTATTTTTCATAATTACATAGCTTTTTTTAGTAATATTGTATTATAAATGTGATAGCATCCACTATTGGTTCAAATATCATAAACTAACAAAAAATCATTTCATTGTACATACATAATTAAACTAAAAGGATGATAGTCAAACCATAAAAAACATTTCATTGTACATGCATGGTCAAAACTAGTCAAAGTTCAAAATTTTGATAGTCAAACCACGTTAAACATTACCCCAATCGAAGTACTCACCTCAATTTTGCTATATTTTGATGGTCAAAATCCAAATTTTAATAATCAAACTCCAAAATTTGATCTCATCCAAAGTTTGATAGTCTATTGATATCTTAATAGACTTTGAATTAGGTTTGTACATATATGTAGTGAGCATGAAAGTTAAACAATTTGTAAACAATAATAGAAATAATAATTTCTTATTAGTGGTAATGTTATGATTTTTATTTGAAATATTTTGGTAATGAGTTATTTCTTATTAGTGAGGAATTGACACATATTCATTTTATGAATTAATTTTGTTTTAAAATTCAAAAATATTCTCTAAAGGACACACATCAACCCTTAAACCCCGCATGTGTAGTATACTAAAATTTAATCACAATGTATTATATAATTTTCCTTTAGAATATGTTCGCACCAAATAACTTTTCCTTTTTTTTTCTACATCAAAACAACATCTACACTATTATATTTTATTATTAAACTAATACAATAAAAAACTATTTTTATATATAGTTATTAAATAAATATTTCAAAATATATTTAATATACTCTTCATCTTAAAGATCTCAATAAGATTTTTCCAATAATCTTTTTTTTATAATTTAAATTTTGATATTTTAAGTTAAAAAGAGAAAAAAAAATCTCCCAAAAAAATGTTCCCTATAGCCATTTAGCATTTAACGTTTTGGCCAAAAAAATTTACCATTTAACGTGATTCCCTCTTATTTCATCTCTTTTTTTTTTTGCTTTTTGTCTCATTTTAAATTCCCTCCACGCATGCTACTTTTTATTCTCTATAACCATTTGTAAATAACGGTTACTTGCATTGTCCACTCGAAACTGCCCCTGACCGGATGGATCAAAGGTGAAAAAAATCAACAAAAATCATCATTATGTGTGGCTCCCTATCACATCGCTATTTTCCTTGGCTCTTATGACTTTGGGATCTAGTGAGATCCAGCGGCTCTCAACGGCTCTGCATTAAATACGGCTCATTATAGCCCTGGCCGTCAAATAGCATCTACCAACTTTGTTTGGCAATTTAGAGGTAGAAGTTTTAAACAACAACAAATTTTAGTACATAGTAACATTTTAAGGGAAAACAAGTTTTTACAATAGAATCAAGAAAGGGCCAACATAATATTCATTGAAGAAGCTGTCACAATTTCAATATCTAAGATTGCTTTGAACTTTAAAATAGTTCCTAGCTGAAAGAGTGATAATATAGCAAGAGTGACATACATAGGCAAAGACAGAGTCTCAGTCTCAAAGGGGCAATATAATTGGTCAGTGTCTCAGTGATGAGTAAAAGAACAGCAGAAGGGTCTAATTGTGTAAAATTTGACAACAATCCAAAGTTGAAGTCTTGTATTATGTAAATTCTATTTGAAGGTTTACGGTAATGTATTGTAGTTTGTGCAAGTGACAAATCCAATCCAGTATATAAATATGTTGCTATATCTTCAAAAATTCTACAACAAATCCATAACTTGGGATATCATACTTGAGTAACAAAATGAAAGCTTCCTACTGCTACAGCCTTCTGCTTATCCTCCTTGCTGTTTCTGCAAAGGAACATAGCCTTTTTGGTGCTGCTGATCCTACAGATGGATTTACACAATTGCCATTAACCGATGATAATTTCGACTTACAGAAACCATATAACATACCACTCTCCCAACGTTACAATTACTCTGATGGAATTCGAAGTTTATGGGTTTATAACAACGACAAGCCCTTCAAGCACAGCAGCGGAACCAGGCCACGTACAGAAATCCGCATTAAGGTAACAGACATATATAGTTACATACTATAAAACTAGAAATCAAATCAAATTAGTTAACTTGGGTTGATTTTTGTGTTGTAGGGATATGACTATTCATCTGGAGTTTGGCAATTTGAAGGCTATGCTTATGTACCAAAAGGAACATCTGGGGTTACCATAGTTTCAGATTCATGGTGCAGCAGAAGGAGCTACAACTCTGCAATTGCGGATTTATGATGGCAACATGAGGTACTACAAATACAATTTGGTTGCTACCGATCTCTACGACAAGTGGTTCAGAGTGAATGTGATCCATGATGTAAACGAAGGGAAGATCACAGTTTTCATCGATGGTGAACAAAAGTTTGTGGTGAAGGATCAGGGACCGGGTGACCTGTATTTCAAATGCGGTGTTTATGCTGCACCAGAAAACTCTAGCAACTTCATGGAGTCAAGGTGGAGAGACATCAAGCTCTTCAAAAAATGATTCATAATGTTATATCTGATCAATGTAGTAAAAAGTGGTTATAAACCAGTATATATATACATGTACTAATATGCTATTCATCTTGGTATACTTCGATATATACATGAAAATACTGATGCCAATAACAATCAAAAGAGACCTATTAGTACTATAATAACTTCGATAACGATCAAAAGAAGAGAAAATGTGAAATGCCAACGCCAATAATCAACAAAAGAGAAGGTTTTTATTATGATCAAAGCTTATTCTATTACTAGTACTATAACTTCTCATTTTACAAATGGTGACAAGAGTAAAGACCTAATCCTATCACACAAACAATACACTCTATGGAGAAATCTACACTAGTGTATGCAATTCACTTCTCTCAAATTTGATCAAACCCATGAATGTAATGAAAAAACACTCAGGAAAAAAAATGATTAATTGGTAAAAAATGAAAAAATAACTTTACTGTACAACACTCTAACATATCTTATGAACTCCACAAACCACAAGGAAGGCAGCATAATTTTCCAATCTGAAGAAAGAACCACTGCAAAGGATTTGGACGATCGTTTTCCTCCGAGGATGCAGTAGGCAATGGAATCTCTGGAGGTAGATGCCGATGAAATGCATCAACTGCAGCAGCAACACCATCTTCATTTTCTATCAATTTAGCCAACTCCATGGCAAGGGATTTCACCTGAGAGAAATCAACTTCCGTTCAAAACATGTATCTAGCAAATATTATTCATGGCATATGGAGTTGTGACTCCATATTTCAGAAAAGAGTTCGGAAAATAGGAAATCCCAATTTATATGGATTGAAAACTCATCAGCTTAAAGAATATAGCTACCTCTGGCTGGAGCATGAATTTTATAGCATTTGAAAGGTTCTCGACATTGAGCTGCGATATTGGTATTGGTGAAGGTCCAAGCCCTCTCTCGTGTATTCTCTCACCCCAAAAGAACTGATCTCCGAAGAATGGCACTATGGTTGTTGGGCACTATAATTCAAATTTTGGCTTTAGAACAAGTTAATTAATAAATGTAAAAGAAGTCAACTTAAAAGCTTGTGATATCAGTTATCACTCAATCATATATATCAAGGTCTAGAAAAAAGTAAAACCAGAACACAAAATATAAGAAAAGGAAGTAGAGTAAAAGAACATTACCCCAGCTTTAAGTCCCGTGGCTGTGGTTCCAGCACCACCATGATGAACCTGCATATTTTTGGGAATCGTACTTCCAGTTAAGACATTGTAAGAGACAACCATAGAATTAATCAAGAACACAAGAATTTCAGTATTTCACAGCTACTTTCAGGTGATCCTCTGAAAAATATTTGGTAGTTTTTTAAATTCCCAGAAAATCATATTGCAGTAGTTACATCCAAGCACATTGAAGAATTCCCACAAAGTGAGCAAAAATAGGGTAGAAGATTAGGCACTTACCACGGCAGCACATTGAGGAAACAACCAATCATGTGGGCACTCTTCCAGGAGGAAAACATTCTCAGGAACTTCTGTAACTGCATTAGAAAAAAATAGAAGAAAATGAGACTCATTTTAAATACTCGTATATGACATATAATAGACAGGGCTGTATATACTTAATACTGGGAGCTTACATATAATGCAGTTATTGGTCATAAGCTCCACAAATAAGTACAGAATATGTCACTTATGCAACATGTATACTTCAGAGATTGTTGAAATTCAATCAACACCATTTTGATCAAACTATAGAGATTAAAATCACATTGCTCGCATACTAAGGAGCATGCAGATCATAGAAAATTCCTTAAGTTCCTATTTGCTTGATTCAAGGTACCACATAAACTAGTCAAATTGTCTTATATTGATAAAGTAAATAACCAGACGATTAAATCTGACACGGGCACACACAGAGACACAAAAACAGATTAAATCTGACACACACACACGCGCGTACACATGCCTCCCCCCAACACATGCACGCACAACAGAAACAGAATTTGGTCATAAATAACCCTGAAACCACAAAAAAAAAATAATAACTTTCTACAACCAGAGCTCATTAGCAGGTAAGGAAAAATGAAAAATAAACAAAAGTTACTTACAGTGCCCTAGATCTCCCCAACCTCGGTCAATTATTCCTCTTTGTCCCGTATCTTTTAATGCCTTCAAAATGATATCTGTCGTTTTGCCGGAATCTTCAAGAGGCTTCACAGGCAAGAACATCTTATTATAATCTTAAATTTTCATGAAAACTAAAAGAGCATGTGTAAAAAAGATCGATATACTACAAATGAATCCAGCAACCCCACCATAATCTTCCACCTCAATAACTGATCATGTCTTCCACTTAAATTCAAGCCGTGATCCCTTTTATTTCATGAACTTACCAAATTCAGAGTTTCCATCAACAAAGTGAGCTTAATATCACTTGCAAATTAGAATCTGAATCCCTAATCCTTCATATTCGATAAATAGCTTACGAATTCTTAGGACTTGTATAAAAAAATATTAAATCCAATTCCAAACTAGTCAACCAAAGTCCAATAAACAGAATGTCAATCCCATCTAGGCTTTTTTGATCTATCACCACTTCGCCAGGATGCATGTGCTTTGCACACACATGCAGCAACACATTTTTAGAGATAAAATGCTTTGATAACCTAGTAAAATTTCATTAGTTCAGCTTAGATAATTACTTTTTAAATCATTTAGAGAGAACCTTGGCAACCATGACATGGATATCCTAACTCTCTCAAGGAAGGCAAATAGATAATAAATTGCTATTGCAAAGCTGCCATTCAAAGGGTTATCATACCATGCTTCCAAATCCAATATATATGGGTGGTGATCCTTTCTGAATCCACTGCACAAATTCTTCTTGAGGTTGATACTTGGACCCCAGGTTTAAGAAACAGTAACCAACAACATCAACCAAGGGCCCCCAATCTGCACATTATTTTTAATCAAGCCAAAAGATATTAGAATTACTGGCGTTCTAAAGACAGAAAGAAGAATATGGGTAGAAATAAGAGGAGGAAAGAAGAAATTCTATTTTAATGACTAATAATGAAAAGAAGCATAATACAAGTAGGGGACAAACAGAAGAATATTAATCAACCATTCACTTACTTGCAAATAAAGGATTCATCACAACCATATCTATCACTAAAGAATATTTAAATTTATGAATAGGAAAGAGAGAACAATTCATCACATATCTTGTTCCAATCCAAAGATTTCTTATATGTAAAAGTAGTAACATCATTTAAGAAAATTCTCTTAAAATGCACAAAATCTGATAGTGTGACTACCTTTTGGCTTCGGCACAAGATGAGAACTCCACATGTAGCCTGTTGGCAAATGAGATATCGATCCATGGTATGTACTGAAGTATGCAATAGGAGCAAGCTTCAGCTTCTTTTTCCTGAAGTCATTGATATATCCCCTTATGCCCCACCATATCAGTAAGTCCACAACTATATAGGAAAGCTGAACCCAACAATAACAAAGTGGAATGAAAGGGAGGAAAATCAATAAATGGTGTTCACCTTCATGGTTCATTAATATGAGAAAAAGGATAAGAAAAGCAAGCCCGAAACCAAGTAGTTACCCAGTATCCAGCACTCTGAGGTACACGTGCCAATGGATGAGGAAATTCATATGTTGGCCTGCCTATTTCAAAATGAAGTGAGTAGATATGATTTTAACAAATTCCAATTCTACACACTTTTGAGACATCAGTGTATATAAACAAGTATATAAACAAGTACCCTCAAATCTCAATCTCAAATGACAGAATTCAATTATATATAAAGGATATAGGAATACAAACTGAAAAGGTAAACCCAACTCACGTCCAAGGCATTGTGAAGAATATGTGAAAGGGTACACTGAGAGCTTCCGCAACATGAGCATGTCCTACATCCAAATGCAAATAAATATTATTTAGAAAATTATCTTACAGATAGGAACTTTCTCTTCAAAGAATAAGGTTAGATGGAAATTAAAACATGATATATTAGCATAGTAAGGTATTGAAAGAAAGTACCATCTGTACTCACCATAAGCTGGTGGGTTTGCAATGATTGCCTGAGCCCGAAATGGCATGCCTGTTTCTATATCTGGCTCTGTGCATGCTGGAAGAAGAGATTCGATAATCGCCTTGAGTTGCTTTCTTTGTATTGATATTTCTCCAGGTCCAGATGGGATGAAACCTTTATTTCTGGCCATGTCTACAATTAAGAAACACTCAAATATATTAACATCACACAAAGAATTAAGGAAAAAGTTAAAATGAATAGCCAAAGAAAACTGTAACAATCATTGCAACTTCACAAAATGAGACATGTTCAGAAATGTTAAGATCAAGGCATCAAGACCAACATTCAAAATTTATGAGTTCCAAGAAACTGAGATTTCATATGAGCTCAAGGAAGACAGCAACCTGTTCCTCACTTTGAATGAAATCCTAGAACAAATGACATAGTTCTAAAGCAAGACACGTAAACAAAATGCAAAGTATTCAGGCAAATTTTATCTGTTGGAAAACCACCAGAGAGGTGGCAATTATTTTTAGAAGCAATCAGTGATAAATATACCAACATAAGTAAGACAAACTGAAACAGTTTGGACATCAGGGATTTCTTACATCCAGCCAAAACTCGAGGGTCACCACCCAAAGGGTAAAAGTCAATGCCAGCTGACTTTACAAAGCTGCTGAAGTTAGCATGAGTTGCCAATCTAACATGATGACCGAACTCCTGCAAGAGAAAGTAACTAATAATGAAATCTACATCAAATATTGCCGGATTAATGGTAGGTAATCTGATTATGGGTCTTTGCATGAAATTATGATATGGATCAACCGTTCTGCATTTTGCATGTAGGTACTATTACTGACAAGGCTGTTGGGTTTTATAAGCATCGTTCAAGTAAATGCTCTGTGATTCATTGAGCATTCTGCATATTTTAATTCTGAAGGAAATGCTTTTTACTACATAGCATAGAGCAGATCCCAAGCAGATTGGAAGAGGGTTACCATAAAAAATAAGTACAAAAGGTTAACCAGCAAATATTGTCAAACAAACCTGCAGTCTCTTTGCAATGGCCAAAAAAGGCTGTACATCTCCTCTTGTTCCAACCACGAGGATGGCAATTTTTAACTTAGGGATTGATTTTTTAATTTCACAGAAAGAAGTATTATCAAGATCGAAGGATGCCCCACCAATAGAGGTAAGTTCTAACAACTGTGAAGCTACAGGTGAATTTTTAGGTAGATCAACTTCTACTGTCCCGTCATTTTGGATCTTGACAAGGTTCACAATAAGTTTTTTCTGCAGAATGAACACCAGAAAGGGAAGGCATTGTGAACAATAAAAAAAAATTAAAATAAAATGTCATGAGTTACAGTGTTATCACAAGGCAAAAGGGACAAACCCATCGTGTAAGTCTCTCAATCACCTGAAAGAATGATCACTTCATCAAGACTACCAAATTGCAATATGTAACATGGTAATAAAACACTACAGTTTTATTATTTCTTAGAAAAGAAAAACGCAGGAAAAATCCTGGCCAAAGTTATCGAATTTTCTGGCATATCAACAGAGAGCAAAGCACTATAATTGAAAATCAGGAGACAACATCTAATATGAATTTACAGAAAAGTCCTAAATATCCATTTTTCCAATTGTTTTGCAATGTCAATCCATATATATTTAGCAGGAAAGAAAATGTAAACTACACTCAAATAATAATCACTCTCTCATCAACCTTTTGACGCTCTGAGAGTCTATCTATTTTAAGGTCCTGCCTTGGGGTCTTCTTCTCCGTCATTGACCTTGAGAATGTAATTTCATTGTCATCAATTAACGAACTTCTATGAGAGCCAACAGGTGCAGTGATACAATGATCCAAGGCTTCAAGAGAAAACAGTTTAACATCAATGATTTAAAATTCACAGTTAGAAAAAGAAAATTAACTTTAATCTATTATGCCAACTAGCCTAAAATTCAATATATCATATGCATACTAATTCTTTAGCACAAAACTCTATGTCTGCGTCTAGAAGTGTTATCGAGGTTTTCCTAAAGTTCATTCATGTTGTTTATTTCGCCCAGAATAAGTGTAATGGCATTATATTCCCGATATTCCAAGATAAGAGGAAAATGGCTTCAAAATGTGTAGTTATACCGATAGCCATTTGAATAATGCAGAGTTATTCATAAGTGAAAGAATTCTTTTTCTTTTCTTTTTGGCAGAGTAACTTGGAATTCTTTCCATGCCAGATATTCATGATCATGAATATAATCTTGTCTGTAAAGGTAAAAAAAAAAAACATCTTGCTTGCACTTTTCCTTCTTGTCAATAATTACATTCAGCCAATACAGTTTATTTTCATAGATAACACAATCTGACATAATAAATTACAAGTCCCATCGAGACATTAAATTAATGTAACCATGAAAACTTGAACAGAGGCATTGTGAAGTTTTTTGCTTGAAGTTGAAGATGAATATTAAAACTCAATTTCGTAGCAGAATCAGCAAGGAACTATTCACACCAATAGGGAAAAAAAAAGGACTTGATGATGAAAAATACAAACCTCTTCTGGGAGTGGACGTGATGCTCGATTCTTTGGACTTAGAAATCTCTGGAACTGATGACTGCTGCCCTGGACTTGACTTCTGACTCTCTTCCTCATCATGAAAACTTGAAAACGATTGCTCATCTGAAGACCTATAATCCACTGCCACTGTTTCATCTACTTCATCAGTCTGTTCAAAGTCCTTGAGAACTCCCTCACTACTTCTATTGCTAACATTTTCCTCTTCCAAAATTTTCAGTGGATGATCAATCCCATTGCTCCCCATTGTACCCAATGCAGAGCTTCAATTGTTTAACCTCCAGCAAACACTCTAAATTTTAGTTCTCAATATCCAAACTCAACAATTCAGTAAACTGATTGCCCAAATGTGAAAGAACCAAATTCAAAACTAAGATCCCACTATGCTCACAACTCTTCAAGATTTCAACTTTATCTGAATGACTAAAAACTTAATCACTAAGGAAAACCAAGTTGACTTAAAACTCTAAAACCCTTCAAACAACAGTTCCAAGTTCCCACATACCCAAATCCTCTAGATTTCCAAACCTATAAGCTGCAAAAAGGAAAAACAAAAACACAGTAAAAAAACCAAAATTCTAAAACACCCAGAACTAGAAACATCCCATTAGATCCAGAAAACGACTAAAATTTATAACGGAAATTGCCAGTTAAGACAAGAAAAGAATAACTAGTAGACTTCAAAGTCCAAAGGAAATATACAAGTAAACAAGTTCCTGGCTGCTAAAATCAACGAATATTGATTGACCACAACTAGACAGAAAAGGAAAAATAGAAAAGAAAGAAAGGAAAGAACCAAGCAGCGACCAGTCAAATAATCAAAACCAAAGAAAAAGAATGGTAGGTGAACAAGAATCACATAAACCGTGTCTAACAGTAGTTTTTAGCAAAAATTAAGGAAAAGTTCACGTTTTCAACGACACTAAACATGTAATTCACAACAAATAAAAAATATACAAGGTAAGTTAGGTAGCTGAAGGTTTTGCATCAAAGTAATTTAAAAAAAAAAAAAAAAAAAAAAAAAAAA
>AWWV01005911.1:0-10222 GCA_001974805.1 Corchorus capsularis | reverse complement strand
CCAAAATTATGATCGTGTCGTCAATAACCATAAAATAAATATCCCAACAATTACTAACTAAGAATAGCTAGGGCAAGTAGGGGTCGAACCCACAGAGAAATTGGTTATTATTCTTTTTCTTAAAACAAAATAAAATAGAGAGAATTTTGGAAAAGAGTTTAAAATTAAATCTAACAAACTACAAAATTAACTAAGAAAGCAATCAAGAAAATTAAAGAAAGCAATTAATTAAAAAGCAGAGAATAAATTGAGAAAAACAATTAAAGAAAACCCTCCAACATAGAATTAATCTCCCTCTTGACATAAATAACATGAATCATTGATATCTAATAATTGTGAAAACCTTGGATAGCTTGGTGATTTATATCTTAAATTACCTCAATTAGATAAATTTACCGTTCTAGGGCTTAATCAACCCCTTTTACTCTTTCAACAATCAATTACCGTTCTAGGGCTTAAGGATTGTCTAGGAATAAAGCATTAAGTACAAGTAATTTATAAACAAGCACAACAAGCAATTTCTCGGTCATTGATTCTTATCTCTCTTGGAAGGAGGTCTAACTCTCATCCAATTGCTACATATAATTAAATCTGAGGTTCTAATTCTAGATCTAATCTAGCTAATGATAACCTATTTATCAAGGCAGTGTCGACTCAACCCATCAAAACAAGCAACATAGGATTAAAACAGAGATCTAAGAAATACCCAAAAACAATTCTCATATATAAGTACAAAATCTCACCATGATAATAGTCAAGAGATCAATTAAATTCTACATTGGAGAAAAGAAAAGGATTACTCACTCATGAATTGAGTGAGCATCCACAAATAAGAAGAAGAGAACTTTATCTATGGATGAGGAAGAGAGGGGGGCGGCGGCTCCTAGGGATTTTTCTCCTCCAAATCTTCAACTAAACAATATATCTTATGAGAATAAAAATTACACACAAAATCTAGTCCTAATGTGGCTATTTATAGTGGAGAAACAAAGGTATGGCGGTTTTAGGGCTGACTTAGACTCCAAGTTGGATTAGATGTCATCCTAGAGTAGAATCCAAGTCATAATAGGATTCTGGAATTTTATGGATTTCTGCAGAAAATTCACAGGCAGATTCGAGCTTGAAAAAAGCAGAATTGGGCTTCGGACTTCAAAGGAAAGTTGTAGATCTCGGAGTTAGCTTTCCAACGAGTACTCATGGGCTTAAAACGGACATCTGAGCAAAAAGTTATGGTCTTTCTACCGAGACTGCGCCATTTCCTACTCCAAATAGGACTAATTACGGGAAATTACGGGTTTTGGATATCTTTTTGGATTTGTGGGACCCAAATTGGGATTTTAACTCCAATTATGGATTTATATAGGCTGAGTATTTTCCTAAATAAAATATCCAAAAATTCTTAACTTCCGGGCTTCTTCTGGGCTTGGCTTCAATCCTTTGCAAATAAGCTCCAATCTTCAATTTTTGCTCCTTGAAATAATTCTTCAATGATCTTCAAATCTTTAAATTATCTTCAAGAAATCTTCAAAACACAAACTTCGCATCTCCAAATCTATACTCAAAATTACTTTGCTAATATCTGTGTAAAAAGTCATCAAAATAGCTCCAAAAGTAGTGAAAATTAACAATTTCCAATTTCTCATCTCATAAAGACTAAAAACACAAATATCACCAAAATAAGGCAAATTAGAGCATAAATAGATCCAAAATTATAATAAAATAGCCATAAAAATAGGGTTGTTTTTGGCTCGATCAGGTCTCGTCTTAGGACATATAGGAAGGATGTCATATTACTTGCAATTACTTCGTCTTACCTTATAGGTTTCTATGCAAGAATGCAAGAGATCAAGCATGACTTCCCATAGCTAACCATGTAAGGCTACATTGACACTCCTTAGGGTAGAAGAATGGTGATTGGAATTTGTCTTCCTACAGGAACCTTGAAATTCTGTTAGGACTTGGGAGATATTGAAAAGTGAAAACATGAAGAAAGTTACTGAAAGTAAGAATAACATGCCACATGAGACAAATGAAGTAGACCACAGTCATTTAATTTTGATGTACAGCCAGGATTTAAGAGGAAGATCTAATTCGAAAAACTGTGTTAAGTAAGCTACTGATTGTTGTTTATGCAACTTTACTCCAATTTGATTCTAGCGGACTTTTGAACTTAGATTTTTGTTAAGAGACAACTTTAAGACATGAATGAAAAGTAAAAGTGTGGTATAAAAGGCAAAGGGTATGTCAAGGTTGAGTGGCTGTAATTCAATGTCGTGGTTAAATGGTTGTAATTCTACCTAAAATCATAAAGCTAGTTGAATAGAGGGGCTTTCATCAATTGAAAATTGTAATAAAGCTCATAACAAAACCCTAAACTTCATAAATTGACTTAATACCCTAGACAAATCAAATGTATCATCATTGTCATTATGTTACTTAAAAAAGAAAAAAATATATACCTTGTAGCTGGCCATGAAAACCAGGTTGAATTTACAATCAGCTGGCTGAATCACAAATTTAAGAACATTAAATAAAACCATATCAGGACCTGAAAGAGAACTAAAGAGCTCAACAACAGAAACACGTCATCATAAAGTTAAAAGATAAAACTCCAATGAGCTTTGAACCTTTTTAATTAACTTTAGGTTAATAAGAAGCAGCAATTGACAAAACAGTGAATGCATAAAAGAAACATGTTAGAAAAAACTAATGAACAAAAACTCAAGGACACAAACTGATCTCATCTTAGGAACTAATAAATTAAGTGTATTGTTTCACTCTGATTCATGTTTTTCCAAGTCCTTAACCACCACCCATATAAAATCAACCAACAAAGATTTTTGCAACTTAACCATAAGAGTAATCTTCTTAGGTCTCTAACATGACATATAAAGTTTTTTTTTTTCAATTGTTTTTAGAAACATGTACTATCAGCCTGGCTTCACTTTCAACTTAACTATTTGATTATGTACATGACCACCATTACACTACAAAGAACCATACTCGAAATGCAATTGCATGCCATAATATTTAATCAAAGAGCTTAAAATCATCAACTTGCAGCACATATTAGAATTGGATGCATAAAATGGAAGCTTTATACTACTTTCTGCTAAACAAAAAATTCAAGCAAAAACAACCAAGAACTTGGAAAAAAACCACCAAAATTAAGCATAATTAACTTGCCTTCATTAGTATATTCTCCCAGCATTCATCCAACAAACAGGGGAAAACAATAGTTGATCTTAATTAAAATAAGGGCTCTAAACATTGTCATTTCTCCATTCCCATTCCTATATCTTCTTGAGAGTTAGACAAACAACTACATTGGAAAAATAAAATATTGTTTAGATTGCCTAATTGAAAATTCATTTTGGCAAATGACTACTTCTGACTTTCTGTTTGAATTGCTACGATTGCAAATTATTTAAAACTTCTAAATATTGTATCTAAAATATTGTTACGGAGACAAAGGGTTCTGACTTGAACTTATTTTGAATGATTTTTTAACTCTAGCAAGGATGCAAAACTGTAAAAGACAAAATAGAAGTATTGAGGGCTATGAAAATAAAGATGGTATAAAAGTGTCAAAGCCTTATTATCAACTAATAAAGCATTGCATATCAGATAAAATCTAAGAAACCAAGCTTTTTCTTCAACACTTAAGACTGCCCAATCTACCTTGATCAGCTCCATTTCAATTACAAACATGCTTTGACCTCCATTTCAAAGCACAAACTTACCACGACCTTAGGGATGAGGTACATCAGACTCGCCATAGGCATAGTATCCTCCAGCACCATAGCCTCATCCTAGACCCCTTACCAAAACCACGGCCACTATTGAAACTATCACCACTTTAATCCCCCGCCGCGCCATAATTTCCTGTACCCATCAAAGAAGCAGAACACATCCAATGAGATATTTACCAAGTTATATGACAGGACACAACATAAAGACATCAAAAGTAATAAGCCTAAAATGTTCAATGTATAAAGCTCAAGATGAACGATAGCTAAAGATCACTGAAAAAGTTCAATGTATAAGGCTCAAGATGAATCAAAACTCTCCTCTAAGTTAACCAAAGAATCGCGCTTTCTCATATATTTGAATGGTAATGCAAGCAGATAATATTTGTATTAAGTACCACTTTATTAAGTTCCAATAATTGTTCGAAAGCAAAACAAATATTATAGCATTGAATTTAAACAGAAGACTGAAATACCTCATAATTACGACCTCTTGGCCTATAGAACTGCAAAACAGCCTCTCCCTTTTTAACGAAAGGAATCCATTTCTTTATGCTAATATCAATTTCTTAGAAACACTGTTTTGCCCAAAACCATATGAATATAAACCTAAAATTTACAATTCTGAAAGCCAAAAGCCATAAAAAAGGAAAAAAATAGAGAGAGGTAAACAAGTGAACAACAGAAAACTTAACGTAAATTACCTATTTCCCACCCCGGTCGAGCAACATTCAAGCGGATAACAAAGAAAAGAGACCACCATAATACACAAATGAGAACAGAAGCAGATCGAAAAGCTGAGTTCTTTGGAGGACCAACCGAGAGCCCCTAAAATTGTGAGAGAGAAAAAACACACCAGAATTTTGAAGAAAAAATAAGAAGGATCTGAAGAGGAGAACAGATAAACGAAAGAGAAAGGAGTAGGTAGCCAAACAAAGCCGCTGCAGAGTGCAGAGGGGAATCGCAGGAAATCAGGGGGAGTCGGTAAGAATTGAAGACGAAAGCAATAAGAGAAACAAAAATTTGGGTCTCATCCAAATTGAATTGAAGAGAGAAGATGACGTGGCGCCATATTATTGGCCAATAGGAGCTGAAATTTGCTATTGAAGTCGGGTCGGAGTTGGGTACCAAATTGGGTCCGCGGTTTTCAAATTGGTCTTCAAATTGGAAGAGGAGGAGGTGACGTGGCGCGTTCTTATTGGTCAATGAAACCAAAATCTAACAGTGCCCCGCCATCGAGTCTTTATATGTGGTATAGATGTGGTATAGATTTAATGATCAATTGTAATTTTTTTTTTCGTCTTTATTCTTTCTTCTGTTCATTAATTTTTAAAAAAGTAAAAAACCCATGTCATAAATTGTAGACTACCACCTCAAAACGAAACCTCCATAATAGTTTTGAATTCATGTTTTTCTTTTCTTTGTTTAATTTATGTAGGATCTAGTTTCCACCGGCTCTGCCTTTGTCGTAGGTGTCATAACGGTTGTTAGCTTTACCGGAAAAGGCTGGATTGGCCTTAAATCGTGCCTTACATCGGCAGCACAAACTTACGATGCGACAAAGGTAGATCTGACTTTGCCTAGGTTGTATTGGCTTCTAAAGTGCTCTAACCAGTTTGTTGAGCTAGATCGACGGTGTAGACACCCATTTTTGGGCAATATCCTTCAATTTAGAAAAAATTGGTTCTTAATTTACAATAGGGGGATTTTAGTCATTTTCTTGATTAATAGTTCATTTCAGCATGGTTTAATTAGTAGGTCTTTCTCTAATTACTATTTGGTTGTCAACGTCATTTGCACTCAAAGTTTTTTTTAAAAAAAAATTTAAAGAATAAATATAATAATAATAAGGGTAATTATTTGATACACTGGCGGTGTAAATTTTGGACTCCACAAGCGGGTTGTGGAGTTTACACATGTCTACTTTTTTAATTAATTAAGTTTTAAATATTTCAATCTAGTCCCTAGAGGACACATGTCACTCTTCAGGACCCGCTTGTGTAGTCTGCTACATTCCATTGACGGTGTATTGTATAATTTGCCTAATAATAATATTTCTCTTTATCCTTGTCAAGTTGCATCTCCAGGTCAGATGGCATTTTTCTTACATTTTGATTGCATTTTTGCACTTTTGCAATTGTCCTTATGATAGATCCTCTTTCCTCTTGACTTGGGAGCAAATTGGTAACTAATAAATTGGAATTGGAGGATGGATTCGTTGATTAAGGAATTGAACTTACTATCAGGCTAAATATGGGAACCAAGAAAAGTCCATTTAAAGGAAATTTTATTGAAAGGAAGAGAATTATTCAAGGTCCATTAATTTACGATACAATTGGGCTGATCAAGTTGATTCTTTTTCTTGTCTTCGCATGGGGCCTATTGATCCATCCACAAGTCTAAATCCTCTTTCCATGGACTTTAATTTGCATTTTTATAGCCCCTACCAAGCAAATAAAATGGCATCAGTATATACATATCATTTGCATTGCATCTAAAATTGGTTTAATTATACCCATCTTTGCATTTAAGTAGAGTTCTTTTGACATGAACATTTATGTAAGGTTCGCGCATTTAAAAACTCTAAGTGGAAGCATTTTTCTTTACATTTCAATTTCATAGCACCAGTTTCAAGTGTCATTTTGAAGTATTACATTGAAATTCAGTGAAATCATAACATGGTACTTCAAGCATTGGCCTATAAGCATTCTCAAGTTGCATTTTTGCATTTTTACATGTACATCCTCCATCGACTATTTCAGACATTCCATCATAATGCATTGCAATTGCAGATTTGCAAACAAGTAACATTCATCAGCCATTGTTAAGCACATCATTTTCATTTTTATTTTTTTTCTAATATTGTATGACAACATGAGAATCTTATCCTATCTTATTCCCTCATTCGTTAATTCCTTTCCAACACTAATAGTAGACATTTAGCTCATGAGAATTCCATTTACATTATAAAACAACATAGGCAGACTTCTTCATCAGCAAATTCCAATAAGAAAAGAGGGCAGAGCATTATAATCATGTTCATAGCTAGACATTTAACATTTAGGCGTGCAAGATCATTCACCAAACATGCATTTTTAAGTTATAGCAGCATACATTTTCATTAGAAAATGCAAAAAAAAAAAAAAAAAAAACGCACGCAATCACAATTTACACATAGACATTCTTTGCATTATTTCAGCATAATCCAGCAAATGACACTTTTTCAGTTTCACTAGTACTAGATATCCAGCATTAAGTTTAGATGTTAATTCAGAAATTAGATAAGAAGCTCTATATTGCATTGATAGCATTGACACAAATAAGCTTCAAACTTGCCAGCTCAGTAGAAAAAGAAAATAGCTACAAGAGGGGGGAATACACGTGAGATGCAAATAAATGAAACAAAATAAAAGAACACCTGAAAGGGCTTCAAATCCGCCAGCTCAGCATCACCCCAAACAAAACTTGCAAGAAGACAGAAAGGGGGGGGGGCAAAATGAAATTAGAGAATGACCATAGTGAAAATAAGCAAAATAGAAAAGGACCAAAAGAGAAATAGGTCACCGAAAAGGGTGACTCACCGGGGCAGTAAAACTATCCAGCTCACCAAACGCTTCATCCTCATCCTTTGGCATCCACCTACACCAGAAAACAACAAGAAATTAGAGGTTACCCAAGATAAAACCGTGAATCCAAGGAAAACACAAAGGACACAGCTGTTGGATAAGCTAAAGGAAGGAAGATCTCACCTTCATTTCAGAGCCTATAAATAGGCTCATCATTTTCCACAGAAAAGGGGGAGCAAGCTTTGAAGAGAAAAAACTCTGTCACTTTGAAATTAGGGTTCATAGTTCTCAAAATTGGGGATTTTCTGTTTCAAGATAACATTTCCAGAAATTGACACCATGAAAGGGTTTAGAATGGAGCAAGGGTAAAAAATAGCTCGGTTTTCGGGTAGATCTAGTGATTAGGATCAGAGATCTAGGCAACTTTTAGATTCAAGAATAGTAACTTTTGGGACTTTCGGGTTTATGGAGAGAGTTCTTCAAAATTGAAACCATACAAGTATGGAGAGAGTTGAAGGAGGAACTTGCGACTGGAAGTTGGAGGTCGCTTATGATGAAAATCGGTGGGAGAAGCTCTGATGGCGGCGCTGCAACAGGCGGTTATGGTTTCAGGCTAAGAGGAAGCTTGGAAGAAGAAGAAGAAGACAACAATTCAAATCTTATAGGCCGTACCACTCAAAAACGGTGGTGTTTTGGTTCAATAGTGGAGCAATCAGCAAGCACAGGTAAGACGTTTCACTCCGCTTCAATTTAACCCCTAGATTTAATGCATTAAAGTCCTATATATTGTCAGCGTTTACAATTAGGCCCTATATCTCTAAAAATAAAGCAATAAAACCCCTTTAGTCATGTTTCCCTTTTAATTTAGCCCCTGAATTCGGAAAATTACTCCAATTAAACCTAAGATTCAAAGCTTGGTTAATAAATTAAGTTATTTATTTAGCCAATCATGTGGAAAGATCAACAAATTTATAAAATATGCTATACTCATGGCAATGCATTTTAAATTTCCTTAAGGTTGTGTTTGGATGAAGATTTTTTAAAATTTTAAGACTTTTCAAAAGACAGGATTTTAAAATGCATATATTTGAAAAGATGACTTTTAAATTACTTGGTTTGGATACATAATTTGTAAGGAGAAATCATAAGATATTTTGAAATTTTATAATAAAATTAAAAATTAATTATAGAAAATAATATTAAGATCGAAAAATATGCAGTATGGGTGTCATTAGATTTGTAAAAATGTATAGATTTTATTAATAAAATGTGAGAGTGAAAAAATATATTTTAAGAATAAGTTTTTATCATGTAAGTTATAAAAATATAAATGGTATGAAGAAAAAGGAAAGTTAATAAATATGGGTGGTTAGTTAAAAAGACAAAGATTTTTGAAAAAACACCATTGGAGAAGGATTTTGGAGAGAGGTTTTGGACCCTCTAAAAATCCCTCTCCAAATTCTTTGGATATCTAAAAACCCAACTAATTTCTTGCCAAACCAAGAATTCTATTTTTAGATTTTACAAAGTCTCTATTCAAATGAAAATCCTCCTTGAAAATATTCATCCAAACACACTCTAAATGTTGTTGATGTCATGCTCATTTGAGAAAAGTAAATTGACACCGATGATGAAATAATCGGTTGAAATGTAGACAGAGTTTGTCCATTTCAACCCGAGTTTCCTAGGCTTGAGACATCTAAATGGGGGTCTTACCAATCAAGTGGAAGGTGCCCAGATAGTGTCTCTCGTATAACCACACGGTAAAAAAAATGTTTAAACCGGAAAACATGCATCATATGCATCTGTAAACACAGTCAATAAGAACTTAATTCAGTGTGATTAAGTAAACACAGTCAATAAGAACTTAATTCAGGGTAATTATGTAAACACAGTCAGTAAAGTCTTAATTCAGGGTAATTAATTAAGTAAAATCAGTAAAGGACTTAATTCAGGGTAATTAAGTAAAATCAGCAAAGACTTAATTCAGGGTAATTAAGTAAACACAGTCAGCAAAGACTTAATTCATGGTAATTAAGTAAACACAGTCAGCAAAGACTTAATTCAGGGTAATTAAGTAAGATCAACAAAGACTTAATTCAGGGTAATTAAGTAAGATCAGTCAAAGACTTAATTCAGGGTAATTAAGTAAAAGTAGTCAAAGACTTAATTCAGGATAATTAAGTAAAAACAGCCAATGGCTTAATTCGGGGTAATTAAGTAAAGTCAATAAAAAACTTAATTCAGGGCAATTAAGTAGAGTTAATAAAGAACTTAATTCAGGGAAATTAAGTAAAGTGAATAAAGAACTTAATTTAGGGTAATTAAGTAGAGTCAATAACGAACTTAATCTAAGAAGAGATTAAATAAAATAATAAAAGGACTTAATTTATGAAAATTGAGTCAATAAAAGAGGGAAATAATGAAGTGGGCTAATTTAAGGAAGATTAAGATAAAGGGAATAGTGAAATGGGTCTAATCCAGGTAATTAAGTAAAAACAAGCAACAATTTGGTCTAAATAGAGAACTAATTAAGGTCAATTATAATTCACTTAAGTTAGACCAAAGATTATAAAATCAGGCATGAAAAGACTAAAGGCTTAAAGAAAAAGAAACAACCAATGATAGAAACCCATAGTTAGTCCTAGACTAGTTGTAGACACCCAATTTCAGGTTTCAATTACTTTCCTTTATGTTCTTTTTCCTTTTAAATTTGTTTAGGCACATTGGTCCACTTTTCTCCCATTTGGTTCTAATTGAATTCACTTTAAGAGTCCATGTTCTTTAAATATGTTGGATTCATCTCTTTGGGCTTGGCCCTTTCAATTAATTTTCGGCCCACTACTTGCTTTCTATTTGGGTCAAGCCATTTTAAGGTTTTTTAGCCCTTTCCTTATTGGTTAGTAT
>AWWV01005902.1:0-13498 GCA_001974805.1 Corchorus capsularis | reverse complement strand
AANAATTTTCCTCAATTTTTGGCCACGATACTCATGGAAAATATATAATTCAACACCTACAAGATTGAAAGGCCATTCATGCTTCTAATATCGGTTTTCCTATTTTTTCCGAATTAATTCCTAATTGAATCGAAACATGATTCATATGCTCGTAAAACAAATCCTTAAATCAAATTTGGGAAAGATTTGTTTAGATGGATATAGATATTTCAATGAGACTTGGCACCAAAAATCGTGCAAAACTGAGCTGGGGCTCCAGAACGTGTTTTCAGTCAAAAACCGTGATGGTTAGTGAACGATTTCAGCTAAAATTTTGCCAAAATTAACTCGAGTAATTTCTCCTCAATTTCCGGCCACCATATTCATAAAAATATATATTTCAACGCCAAAAAGATTGAAGAGCTTCTCACGCTCCTAATATTGTTTTTTTTTCTATTTTTCCGAATTAATTTCTAATTAAATCGAAACCGGATGGAGATGATCGTAAAAACAAATCCTTAAATCTAATTTGGCAGAGATTTCGTTAGATAAATATAGAGATTTCAATGAGTCTTGACTCCAAAAATCATACGAAACTGAGTCGGGGCACCGGAACGCGTTTTTAGCCATAAAACCGTGATGGTTAGTACACGATTTCGGCGAAAATTTTGTAAAAAGTGACTGGAAATAATTTTCCTCAATTTTTGGCCACGATAATCATAGAAAATATATAATTCAACACCTAAAAGATTGAAAGGCTATTCACGCTTCTAATATCGGTTTTCCTATTTTTCCGAATTAATTCCTAATTAAATCGAAACATGATTCATATGCTCGTAAAAACAAATCCTTAAATCAAATGTGGGAAAGATTTGTTTAGGTGGATATAGATATTTCAATGAGACTAGGTGCTAAAAATCATGCAAAACTGAGTCGGGGCTCTAGAACGCGTTTTTAGTCAAAAACCGTGATCGTTAGTGCACGATTTCAGCTAAAATTTTGCCAAAATTAATCCGAGAAATTTCTCCTCAATTTCCGGCCACCATATTTATAAAAAATATATATTTCAACGCCAAAAAGATTGAAGGGCTTCTCACGCTTCTAATATTGTTTTATTTTTTCTATTTTTCCGAATTAATTTCTAATTAAATCGAAACCGGATGGAGATGATCGTAAAAACAAATCCTTAAATCCAATTTGGCAGAGATTTCGTTAGATAAATATAGAGATTTCAATGAGTCTTGGCGCCAAAAATCATGCAAAACTGAGTCGGGGCCCCGGAACGCGTTTTTAGCCAAAAAACCGTGATGGTTAGTACACGATTTCGGCTAAAATTTTGTAAAAATTGACTCGAAATAATTTTCCTCAATTTTTGGCCACGATAATCATAGAAAATATATAATTCAACACCTAAAAGATTGAAAGGCTATTCACGCTTCTAATATCGGTTTTCCTATTTTTTCCGAATTAATTCCTAATTGAATCGAAACATGATTCATATGCTCGTAAAAACAAATCCTTAAATCAAATGTGAGAAAGATTTGTTTATATGGATATAGATATTTCAATGAGACTTGGCGCCAAAAATCGTGAAAAACTGAGCCGGAGCTTCAGAACGTGTTTTTAGTCAAAAAAACGTGATGGTTTGTGCACGATTTCAGCTAAAATTTTGCCAAAATTAACTCGAGAAAGTTCTCATCAATTTCTGGCCACCATATTCATAAAAAATATATATTTCAACGCCAAAAAGATTGAAGGGCTTCTCACGCTTCTAATATTGTTTCTTTTTTCTATTTTTCCGAATTAATTTCTAATTAAATCGAAACCGGATGGAGATGATCGTAAAATTAAATCCTTAAATCCAATTTGACTGAGATTTCGTTAGATAAATATAGAAATTTCAATGAGTCTTGGTGCCAAAAATCATGCAAAACTGAGTCGGGGCCCCGGAACGCGTTTTTAGCCAAAAAAACTGTGATGGTTAGTACACGATTTCTTCATGTGTGTTGTGTGTCTTCTCGTGTAAATTCGTGTCTGGCCTCGCCTGCGGAGGCTATGTCTTCTCGTGTATCTTCGTGTCTGGCCTCGCCTCACTACGGAGGCTGTCTTCTCATGTATCTTCGTGTCTGGCCTCGCCTCACTGCGAAGGCTATGTCTTCTCTTGTATCTTCGTGTCTGGCCTCGCCTCACTTCGGAGGCTATGTCTTCTCTTGTATCTTTGTGTTTGGCCTCCCCTCATTGTGGAGGCTATGTCTTCGTGTGTGTTGTGTATTCTCGTGTACCTTCGTGTCTTCACGTGTTGTCTCTCTTGTTAAGTATCTCCATGTCCATTCGAAGTTGTAAATGGCCAACAGCCAGCTAAAAATGAAGTAAGTTTACGATATTCTTAAATTTTTAATCTTTACAATTAATTAAAGTGTTTTGCTTTTGTGAGAATTGCATTGTATGTGGCGAATAATAAGATTAAAATTATGCTTATATATGTGTGTATGAATCATGTTTTCGTGTCGGTGGTTTTGTGATTTGTGAATACATGTTTCCTCGTAGGTTTTTATGATTAGAGGCCTAATCCCCACTCTCTCATAGAAAATTGAGTTGGGATGCATCTCCATTCCAATAAATTACCCCAAATTGTGTGTTGTTCGTGATTGGATGGAGATACAATGATATTATTGGTATTTTGAGATGCTCATGGAGTGCCTTGTTTGTTTAGTATAGTAATTGATTGTTGTTCCAAGGTAATTTTATATGTATATATTAGTGGTGCAGCATTCCTATTTATGCTTTGTATAATTTATTTAATAGATGTGATGTATTAGGAAATTCTTTTCTTCATTGTAAAATTGGTATGTAATTAGTATTATAAATATTTTGAGAGCCATGCCTTGTAAACGAATGTGATTATGCATCACTAGTATAGAAGTATAAAGTTACCTTGGCATGGAGCACTCAAAATACCAATAAAGAGGAGTCTAATGGGGCTCTTCTACCTTGCAAATGATATACCACTGATATGATGATAGAATTTATTTATGGTATTTTTTGTCTGGTTATGTGTTCCTTTCTCAAATGACTCAAAATGTTCCTGTTATCTAGTGATTTTGGTTTGGTTTCTCTGAATCTTTCAATATTTGTTGAGGACTAATTGTGGCCCAAGTCTGGTGTAATCCAAATTAGATTTTCAAAATATATGGGATTTAAGTACTAGGCTTATTTCGGCCTAATTTGTAGCATAAGCTGCTGCAAAATAATTGAAGGCCATATTTAATGAAATATGAACAGATTTTTGAACCCTTTTCAAAGATTGAGGAACAATCATATACCAGTTCTCTCCTTTATTCTACCCTTGATTACTTTTTTTTCGGCACAAAAAGTACTCCAGATCGCCAATGGCTGTTTTACAGCCTTTGTTTTGAGCAGGGAAAAAAAAAATCACATGTCCAATCAAAATATACACTACATACTGGTAGTACACAGGATTCGCTTAGTTAGTCTCATGAATGATCTTAATTAAGCCGTCATGGACCTTTGTCGGGTTAAGTACGCCACGTATTGGGCTATTTAAGATAATTGCCTTAACCCTTAGGCAATTGGGCAATTTAAGATAACTGCCTTTCGCCTTATCAAGAGCCTCACTAGTCTCTATGTACTTGACATTTTTGTAAGAACCTCATTTTGAACCTTTTTTTTTTCGACCGATCGCCATTTGAATTTAGATTTTGTATTTTTGTACTACTCACTTCTATCTATCTGGCCCAAAAAAACCTACTCACTTTTGTAGCGAAATTGAGCCTTTCAAAACAATCTCATTATCACTTTAACTATAATAGACGATAATTTACAATGCGCCAACTTGGGCTAATAAAATTTAAATAAGAAATTAAAAGATCCCAACTGAATGTCACTACATGGCCCAACTAAATTTGCCTATAATTTACAATGCGCCAACTTGGGCTAATAAAATTTAAATAAGCAAATAAAAGATCCCAACTGAATGTCACTACATGGCCCAACTGAATTTGCAACTACATGAACCCTACTACATACGCAACTACATGACCCTACTGAATATGCAACTACATGATCCCTAATGAATATGCAACTACATGGCCTTAATGAATATACATTATATGACCCATACTGAATATGCAACTATATGGCCCTACTGAATATGCAACTATATGAGCCCTACTGAATATGCAACTACATGGTATGGCCCCTACTGAATATGCAACTACATGAGCCCTACTGAATATGCAACTATATGAACCATATTGAATATGTAATTATATGGCCCATACTGAATATGCAACTATATGGCCCTACTGAATATGCAACTACATGAGCCATACTGAATATGCAACTATATGAGCCCTACTGTATATGCAACTATATGGTATGGCCCCTACTGAATATGCAACTATATGGTATGGCCCCTACTGAATATGCAACTACATGGCCTTAATGAATATATACTACATGACCCATACTGAATATGCAACTATATGAGCCCTACTGTATATGCAACTATATGGTATTGCCCCTACTGAATATGCAACTATATGGTATGGCCCCTACTGAATATGCAACTACATGGCCTTAATGAATATACACTACATGACCCATACTGAATATGCAACTATATGGCCCTACTTAATATGCAACTATATGGTACGGCCCCTACTGAAACTGCAACTACATGAGCCCTACTGAATATGCAACTATATGGTATGGCCCCTACTGAATATGCAACTATATGAGCCCTACTGAATATGCAACTACATGAGCCCTACTGAATATGCAACTATATGGTATGGCCCCTACTGAATATGCAATTACATGAGCCCTACTGAATATGCAACTACATGAGCCCTACTGAATATGCAACTATATGGTATGGCCCCTACTGAATATGCATCTATATGGTATGGGGCCCCTACTGAATATGCATCTATATGGTATGGCCCCTACTGAATATGCATCTATATGGTATGGCCCCTACTGAATATGCAACTATATGACCCCTACTGAATATGCAACTATATGAGTCCTACTGATTATGCAACTATATGGTATGGCCCCTACTGAATATGCAACTATATGGTATGGCCCCTACTGAATATACAACTACATGAGCCCTACTGAATATGCAACTATATGGTATGGCCCCTACTGAATATGTAACTATATGAACCCTACTGAATATGTAACTATATGAACCCTACTGATTATGCAACTACATGAGCCCTACTGAATATGCAGCTACATGAGCCATACTGAATATGCAACTATATGGCCCTACTGATTATGCAATTATATGAGCCCTACTGAATATGCAACTATATGGTATGGCCCCTACTGAATATGCAACTATATGACCCCTACTGAATATGCAATTACATGAGCCCTACTGAATATGCAACTATATGACCCCTACTGAATATGCAATTACATGAGCCCTACTGAATATGCAACTATATGGTATGGCCCCTACTGAATATGTAACTATATTATGAACCCTACTGAATATGCAACTATATGGCCCTACTAATTATGCAACTATATGAGCCCTACTGAATATGCAACTACATGAGCCCTAATGAATATGCAACTATATGGCCCTACTGCTTATGCAACTATATGAGCCCTACTGATTATGCAACTATATGGTATGGCCCCTACTGAATATGCAACTATATGGTATGGCTTCTACTGAATATGCAACTACACGGCCCTACTAAAAATGCAACTACATTGGTCCTACTACATATGCAACTAAATGATTTCTACTGAGTTTACACTACCTGGCCCCTACTGAATATTTGAATATGCACTACATGATGCATATGCACTACGTGATGCAGATGCCGCTACTGAATATGCAACTTTCTATACGAAAGATATTTGAAGTTGAGGAGCTCACCTATTCAACATCATATGTGAATACAATTTCCTGATCTGCTTTAACTTCTAAAGGGATGTTAGATTTAACAACTCCATTTTTAGTATTGGCGGCACATGTTTTTAAACGAGTTTCCTCTCTCGTTTCCCCTCGTTTCCAGGCTTACTGCTTGATTGTATGGGGAAAAAAAATGACATCAAAACTTGCTATTACAATCACAGCCACAAGTACCGGAATAATTAAACTTATGGTATGTTATAAGTCAGAGAAACTAACCTGCAGGGCTTCACCTCAGATCCCACAATTCTAGAAGTCAGATTGTAGATCCCAATGATGCTTGACCGTGCATGCCAAATGGTTGTGAATAAAAAGCGTTCCTCCTTCTCTGCATAATCAGACAAAGTAAGAATACATAGTATCTTACTATCTTGGACATCCAAAACTAAAGGAACTTTAGATTATTGTGTTTAACCCCACTGTATTGGCCTTCGAGCCCGATATGGTAGCAAACTGATGAACAGTAGGAGACTCCTGATCTAACCTTCTTATGTGTAACTATAAGAGGAAGGTTGTCAAGGATCCTATCACAAATAAATTAGATAAAGAAACTTGACAAGAAAAGATAAATTCCACGTTTCAAGAAACAAGTAGCATACGTATTGACTGGATATCATCATCAATATTCTCCTTAAACTGCAAACTGTTTCAGCATCAAGCTTAATCTGGCAAAGCACAGCACACATTTCTGGCTCTCGCATTTGAAACTGCATTTAATTCACATAATCATCAGAAACACTAAAAATTGCACTAACAAATGCCATATTTCAAGCCTATTCATAGATTGAAGACATACTAACAGACATATATCATACTGGTCATCAGTTAAACATCAATCTGCAATGTATAAGAAATTAATTTGGATCCAAAAGAAATTACTTCTGAATATAGTTGATTCCCATTCTCAGTTCTACCACAGCTCCAAGATTAATTATCTTAAATGTATGATACCCGGCTCATGTTTTGGAGCGGCAAATAATTAATCTAGGAATGCTTGATCTCAAATCAGCATATCTTTGTGCACTGAGTAAAAGCTGGATTAAATTACCTTCAGAGAGAATGATATTTTGTGGCTTAATATCCATATATGCACAATTCTTGTTGAATGGAGAGACCATCCAAGGCAAATAAGATCTGACTCTTGATAGTTTGAATGACTCCATTTTCCCTTTCCAAGCGCTTGCCCAAGTTTTGGACCTCCATAAGTATCATGGTTTCTACCTGATATAATGCAAAACAATAGCTAGAGTTAGCAATCAGAGAGCTAAATCCCGAATGACACTTTAAAATAAAGCATTAATTAAAATTCAAGCATAGCTCACATATGGTCATGGTGGAAGAGTCACTCAAGAATAACAAATGCAACAGCACAATCAAATGACTTAAACACAATGCTAACACATGATATAATACTCATCTTCTAAAGCTCCAACATACAAAACATTACTTGGAAGATTTAAAAGCACATAGATTATATTTACTGCACTTACACACTTAATGTATCATTGGGAAATTGGCAAATTGCTGAATAAGATCAGGTGCAGTCCAAGACACAGATACCTTAGAGAAGCTGCATTTAAAGATAACCTGAGGATAAGACCTCTAGAATTATGTGAACATGCAATGAACAAAAGAGAAAATCATGTTAATTTACAACAATGAGAAAATCTAGAGACAAATATATTGCTATTCCATTAATTTCCCTATAATCTAAACAATTTAACTCACAGCCTTAAGCTGTTCATATTCTTCTATATCAATTTCAGATCAATTGACACACGTCCCAAACAAAATGATATTCATTGAAAAATAGCAGAAAAAGTACCCTAGATTCTTTCCTTCATGATAGAAATACCTGTGAGTTGTCAACTTTGGTTTTGCCTGATATTTAAAGAACGCATCATGGAGAACCTAGAAAACAGAAATCATAGCATCAGTAGCTAAAGAACAAGACAACATCATCATTTCCGATTGGGGTAACATGATTACAAGACACCTTCCATACATCAATAATTGAATTGAAATAAAATTCAAATATCCAAGAAAACCTTATCAATATCTGAATGAAGCTTTAATTTATCACACTACCTATAATTTATAAGGTAAGATGATGCCAAAAGCAACTCATTCTTGCCCATTAGGGGCACTAACGCTTCGCTAGAGTTGGAAGGCGGAAGGCCCATCCCCACACCACACTGCCAGGCGAAACGAGCAAACCTACTACATGCACAAAAGATGATAGTCATTGCTGGTCGGGATGCTATCGTGTACTGCATACCCCTACATTGCCCAGATTGTAGAACAACAGAAACCTGCGTTGCAGCCAATGCTGCCACTTCCTGATACAGATAATATTACAATTTACAAGATTAAGCATCAATTAAATACAGAAAGAATGTCTATGATGTCAGTTTCCAGGTCTTAAGAAAAGCCAGAAAAGGGAAAGATGATTTCAGGGAGAGAGAGAGAGAGAGAGAGAGAGAGAGAGAGAGAGAGAGTAATATGCTACTCCTTTCTGGCTTCCTCTGGAATAGAAACAAACACAAAATTTCAAATTATAATAGAAATGAAATAATAACCTGTCTTTGCCTTTGCTGCTGTGATATACTGATGGCCCAAGCCATAAAGTAGTAGCAACGCAAGAGAAATCCAGCAGCTCGAAGCAAGAAAAGCTGCAAAAGACCAAGCAGCTTAAGAAAACTGTCTCAATAGTATAATTACTGTAATTCTAAATGTTTAAGAAGTCAAGTCAAGGTTAAAAAAAAAAAAAAAAAAAAGAAGAAGAAGAAGTCTGGGTTATATAAAATCAGAGAATGGAGCTTTAGATAAAACTTACAGAGAAAAAAGTAGACACGTCATCATCTCCATCAGAATCTGGAACAGTCAATTCATGCCGCAATAGCAAAAGTGCCATTAACTGAAAAAATGGAAGAAAAAAGAAAAACACAAATCAATCATTAGGAAATCAAATCTTAATAACACAGGTCATGTAATTTTTTCTTTTTTCATATTGAAAAAGAGAAAATAATTAAAAGAAAGCGATTGACATGAAAATTATCATAATGCTTGTGGCTCAGGCAGAATCTGGGTGGTTTTTCCAACAAACAGTAAAGTCGGGAGCTGAAGCTCCTAAAAGGATGGTATAAGTTGGTGTCTCCACCATTTATTTATAGATAGAGAGAAAAAGGAAGAAACCAGAAGAAAAGTTGTTGAAATGAAACATTAACTAGATAACAACTGCCATTGTGGCCCAAGTGGAGTTGCAATAGTGCTCTTGTGGCCCAACTTCCTTCGGATGAAGGGAAGATGGGAGCAGAAAAATGCAAATCTACATACTGCGAAATAAGAACCCAGAGATCTTCAAGTTAAAAGCTAAAACATCTTAGCAAACTCTTTTCTCCAAATCAATTTTTCCAAAATGTTTCCTTGGCACATGGCTAATATATTACCATGCACAATCAATACTGGTCCAACCGCATGGAATGAATGTACTCACTACAGCAAGAATGTGTAGAATCACATCTAAAAACATGATAAGAACTTCTTTAGTGCAGCAAATTCATAACTAATAGCTTACCATTAGAACAGCTGAACGGGAAAAAACAGCTCCACTGGCATTTGATGCAGCATATTCATCATACTCTGCTTCCAAAAATTGACGTTCTGCCTCTGCAACAGCCAGGAGACAAGGATCACACAGATACAAAGAAGTGCCAGGGATTTTACTCTCTCTGATCTTTGAGTTTGAGCAAGTTTCCCCTGATCCAAACATCAGAATCCATAACATTCACTTTCATTAAAAACGGGTCTTAAATCTTCTTTGCACATGAAAGTTGAAATCCAAGGGGAAAGAAACAAGATGTCCTCGTACCGACTTTAATCTATCCATCGGATCTGTTTTTTTAATATCTCCATTGTGGTAGGATTCTAACTTCTCATGGGCTATTCCTTAATCAATAGTAGTGTGACCAAGCCTTTCCTTCCAAAAGGCGATGCTTTGTCTGAGACTCTGAGTGCAAGCCTGGCATGTTTGTTGTAACGTTGAATTAGACTTGTAGTAGGATACTCGCCGAGAGAGGGGGAAAAAACATAAGCAAGATATACCGCCGTACCTGGAATGTATGAGATATCTTGGGACACAGGAAAACGCATCCTGGTAGATTGTTGTATTCATCTGTCATATTAAACCATGTGATGTTCGTTAGTAGGAGTTATAAAGAGTCACAGGCAATATGCATGTATCAGTTCATTGAGCACGTGCAAGTTCTTAAACCGGGTGATCATCTAGCCTCATCACACTACTTGAAAAGAACGTATGGTTCCAGTTCTCACCTTTGCGGTCGCAACCCATATATCTTTATAACTCAAATCACTGGTGGGATCAATTATTTGGTTTATCTGAGGTGCAAGAAAACAAAAAGGAAGAACCATTAACAGCTAAAAGACACACAGGATACTCAAAAATATCAAATGGCTGATCTCTTAGTCCAGTTAAATGAGCACAATCTGAATGAAAAATGGATGATGGCTCACAAACCTCTCCTCAGTGAAGGCCAAGATGTTCAGACCACAATGAGAGGCGAAGACTCAGAGAAAATTTTCCAGCCTTCCATGGATTTCCTCCCATGCATGAATTAACAAATTCTTTGTCTTCAATAAGCACACCAATCTGAAAATGATATTTTGTGGCTTAATATCCCTATGCACAATTCCTGTTGAATGGAGACCATCCAAGGCAAATAAGATCTGACTCATGATCGTTTGAATGATTCTATTTTCCCTTTCCAAGGGCTTGCCCAAGTTTTGAACCTCCATAAGTATCATGGTTTCTACCTGATATTATGCAAAACAATAGCTAGAGTTAGCAATCAGAGAGCTAAATCCCGAATGAAAATGAAACTTTAATATAAAACATTAATTGAAATTCAAGCATAGCTCACATACGGTTATGGTGGAGGAGTCACTCAAGAATAACAAATGCAACAGGACAATCAAATGACTTGAACACAATGCTAACACATGATATAATACTCATCTTCTAAAGCTCCGACATACAAAACATGACTAAAGACTTGGAAGATTTAAAAGCACATAGATTATATTTACTGCACTTACATATTTAATGTATCGTTGGGAAATTGCTGAATAAGATCAGCTGCAGTCCAAGACAGAGATACCTTAGAGAAGCTGCATAAAAGATAACCTGAGGATAAGACCTCTAGAATTATGTCAACATGCAATGAACAAAAGAGAGAAAAAAAAATGGAAAAAAAAGGACCAACACTGATGCTAGCTATGTGAGAACATGCATAAAAGTAATGTATTACAAGTCAAACGATTAAACCAACAGAGTTATGGCCACAATCAAGAATTTCGTTACTTGAGCTAAAACCAACAACTAGACATAATTTCAGCTTTTGCAATGAATTTTGTAAAGAGCTGTATGAATACCAACAGCACTGCTATGAGGTGATATTTAGCTTAAATCAAACAAAATTTTAACTAGTTGGAAATCAGAATTCCATGAATTTGTTGGAAAATGGAAACATTCTACAGACAAAGATGAAAATATCCATAGTTGGATTCGAATTATATTCACCTGTTTGAATAATGTTAGCATCAGAAATAAACTTAAAGAGATATGGAATTCAAAGAAAGCTAGGTTTCAATTTTCTGGTTTTCTAGTATTTCCTTGATAGTCATTCATTACTAGAGATTAAATTCTATAAAAGACAGAAATAAAATAAAACTTAGCACTAGGCATACCAAAGAGAAAAATTAAATATTCATTTGTTTTCTATATTGTAGACTTATTCTAAACATAAATAACCATTAAAACGTCACACATGAGCAGCTATTATAATCAACCAAGGTAGCAGACTGATGATGAAACAATTTTAAAAAATATATGAATCTTATCCATAGCTATCTTTACAATTGAAAAAATATATCCTCAATTCTAAATACTACAATTTATTTTGGTCAAAGCTGGTTCTAGTATAACAGAAAACTTTAATAGGTTATACATTTACTTATTTCACTAAATTTTAGACAGAAACAGTTTCCCTCCAACATATCCACTGTTTCACCCCATTCTTCCAAATATTATACCAACAGGAATCTTTAGAATCGATTCACAAATTAATGACCAAAGAAAAACAAAAAGAAGTTAAGGTTTAAAAAAGGGAGGGGTGAAGAAAAGCAATATTTAGGGTTTCAAATAGGTATAAACGAGACAAACCTGTTGCTGGCCGGCTACTTGTTCTTAGCGGCCAGAACGACGATCACCGCCTTGTTCGGCTTCCGGCACCGTATCTGCTGCTCTCTGTCGACGCGAGTTTTCTTGGTTGTCACCGCCTTGCGGTTGCGGATGATTCTTGGGTTTGGGACTTTGGGTAGCTAGGTAGAAAGGGGAAAAACTGCGGTTTCATTATCAGCCCATAATGAAACCGCACTTTTATTTTATGGGTCTTATAAGATCTTGTGATCCCCTTAATTGGGCCTTAAATTTAGAATTTAATTGGGCCTTAAATCTTAGGAAACATTTGAAAAGGGGTGGTATATCAGAAATTATTTATTAATTAATTTGATTATACAAAAAGTAATTACTCAAAAAAAAATCACACTTTTTTAAATTTATGAATATGCATCTTAATGCCTTTAATTCCACTTCTATTACTCTAGCTCCTAAAGTGCCTAACCCTACTTATATCACTGAATTTAGGCCTATTGCCTGCTGTACAATCATCTATAGATGCATTACAAAAATCTTAGCTAACCGTTTAAAGCCTTGTCTTCCTCATCTAATTGCGGATAATCAATGTGCTTTTATAGAAGGAAGGAGATTGGTGGATGATGTATTGTTAGCTCAAGAAGTTGTGTGTGGTTATAATAGGAAGAATTCTTCTCCTAGATGTGCTCTCAAGATTGATCTCAGAAAAGCATTTGATTCTGTGGATTGGTCTTTTATTCTTAAAATCCTTCAAGCACATGGATTTCCTAATGTGTTTATCTCTTGGCTGTCCACTTGCTTTATGCATCCTTATTATTCTATATCTCTCAATGGAGGCTTGATAGGGTATTTTGCTGGTGCCAGGGGTGTAAGGCAAGGAGACCCTGTTTCTCCTTATCTTTTTGTGCTTGTAATGAATGTTCTATCCAGATTATTGGATTTTGCAGTCCAATTGGGGGTTTTCTCTTATCATCCTAAATGCAAGCAGATTAATCTTACTCATTTGTGCTTTGTTGATGATTTACTAATATTTACAAAGGGTACTGTTGATTCTATAGCTGGAGTGAAGAGCATTCTTGACTTGTTTTATCAATACTCTGGTCTGAAATTAAACTGTGAAAAGAGTGAACTTTTTATTGCAGGGGTGTCACCTGAGCTTGTGCAGGAGATGCAGGATTTTTCTCAGTTTAAAGTTGGTTCTTTACCTGTTCGATACCTGGGGCTTCCCCTAGTCTCAAAGAATTTAACAGATAAGGATTGTAATGCTCTTATTGAGAAGGTTAAGCTGAGAATCTCGCATTGGACAGTGAAGCATCTCACTTTTTGCT
>AWWV01005900.1:0-11651 GCA_001974805.1 Corchorus capsularis | reverse complement strand
TCTTTGAGAATTGTTATGGCTTTGGTGGCTCATTAAATTCTAGAGCTTCACCAAATGGATGTAAAGACCGCCCTTCTAAATGGTGACTTCAAAAAACAAGATTATATGGACCAACCATAAGGTTGTTCGGCCATAAGAAAAGAAAAGTTGATGTGTAAGTTAAAGAAGTCAATATATAAATTGAAACAAACTTCCTGACAATAGTATCTTAATTAAGTTTATTGATACTATCAAGTCATATGGTTTTGTGGAAAACATTATTGCTCAATGTATCTACATGAAGGTCAGTGGGAGCTAGTTCATTATGCTATATGTTGACAACACTTTACTTGCTGTGAATTGTGCTTGATTTGTTACATGATGAAAATATGCATCTCTCTAACATTTTGGAATGAAAGATATGGGTGAGGCATCCTATGTTACTGGGATAGAAATATTCCGTGATAGATCACAATGATTGTTAAGGACTATCTCAGAAGAGCTACATTGATAAAGTGTTAGAGAGATTCAGAATGGAAAAATATTCTGCTAGACTAGTTTCAAGAATGACTTGGAACGAAAGGCTATATGAACTATTCCATATGCGTTAGTGGTTGGGAGTATTATGCATGTTCTAACTTGTACTCGACCAAATATAAGTATTATTACATGAGTGTTTGGTCGATATCAAAGTAATCCTGAAAGGAACCACTTGAAAGCTGCAATAAAAGTTCTTAGGTATTGACAAGGCACCTAGGATTATGTGCTCACATATAAGAGGTGAGATCACCTTGAAATGATAATTTACTCGGATTTAGACTATTTCGGATGTGTGAACTTAAGGAAATCCACGTTTGGTTACTTGTTCCTATTAGCTGGAGGAACAATATTATGGAAGAGTGGAAAGCAGTAAGTTATCGCTCCTTTCACCATTATGGCTGAATTTGTAGCATGCTTTGAAGCTACAGTTCATGAATTGTTGTTGCGAAACTTTATCTTGGAATTGTTGACGGCATAGCTAAGCCGCTAAGAATCTTCTGTGATAATTTCGCAACAGTCTTCTTCTTAAAGAATGACAAATACTCGAAAGGTGCTAAAATTATGGATTTGAAAGTATTTGTCTGTGAAGAAGAATTGCAGAAACATACAGTGTCTATTGAGCATATTGGTACTGATCTTTATAACGGATTCGTTAACTAAAGGATTATAGCCCAAAACTTTCATTGGCCATGTTGAACGGATGGGCATTATAGACAAAGTCCTTGTTAGCATAATAGTTTGTTATGTATATATATGCATGAAAGAATACTTGCTCGGTTTGTTATGACACTGGTGAATTCAATTAAGGTTATGTTTGTGTTTCTGCTTATCACTTGTCATCCACATTATGGTGTATACATGAATTGTTTGTCTGATGATAAATTGTGTCTTTGAAAGACAATTAAAGTTGAGGATTATAGTTTTCCCTCGATTATGGTTATACTCCATAAAGGCCATTTTGAGTTGGGCTAATTATGTGATACATGGAAGGGATCAAGTCGTTCTTAGACTTGTGACCACCATGATCCAATTAACTCAGTTCAATCAAAGGAATAATATGACTTGTAAATGTCAATAAAAAACGCGCACTTAAGGTTTATTGAATCTTCAAGTCAATATATGGGCCAAGTGGAAGATTGTTGGATTTATTTAATTGGTTTGACCCATATAACTTTGGGCTTTCCTTGTTATTAATGGGTTTTAATTGATGGACTTAAGATCCTAGTTAGACAAGGCCTTAAAGAGGTCCATAAGGATTTAAAAATCCTATTAGGGTTAGGACCTAAAGGGTTTATTATATAAAGGGATGAACCCTCTCCTTTCTCTTCATAAAGATCAAAAAAAATACTTGACGGTTAGGGTTTTCTCATCCATCAGAAAAACCATAAGAGTTGAAGACAGAAAGGGGAAAATCATCTTGTTCAAGATTTTCTACAAAACCTGTGGACAAAGGTATGTTGTCTAATCTTCTTGTTTATAATTGTATATGGTTGATTTATTCGGGATAAAAGATCCAACCCTAAAGGTGTGTTCATATTTTCATCATGGATTAATTAGAAAATATGCTTACAGTTGGATCAGGCCGACCCGATTTTGACTTGAGACACATTAGAATCCGGTGGGTTTTGGGGTGCTCTCCTTTGGGGAAGCAAAAGAGAAGCCCATAGAAGGAGCTGGACCAGAAAGAAAATTAAGAAGATGAAAGAGTGCAGGGAGGAAAGAAGAGCATAAAATCGGTCAGTGATGGTTTTGTTTTTTCATTTTTACTGCTTTCCATTTTTTTCATGCTTTTCTTCTCACTCTCTTCCCTTCTCTTAACTTCTTCGACTTCCTTCTTTCTTCCTTTCTTTTTTCAAAAAGAAAAATGGTTCAAATTCCAGATGGGTTTTGAAGTAAACAAAAATGGAGGTTTTCATGTTTTCAATCAAACCCACAAGATTACATTAAAAATAATCAGTTTACCAAATGAGTTTTCGAATTAGCAGCAAAACATATAAAACAAATTGGGTTGTCCTTTCATGTTATAGATGAGATGGTAAGTTTGATCTCTTTTATTCCTTTCATTCTTGTGTTTGAATTTTTCATTGTGGAAGATTATAATTTGTTTCATATTTTAATTCCAAAAAGATCAGGTTACAATTGGAGCTAAGTAGTTTGGGGCAATTGGTGTCGAACTCGAGTTTGACTTCCAAGTCTCGGACTTGAAGTTTAGAGGTTTTTCTAAATTTGAAAATGTATAAATTTTTCATATTATATATTAATTCAAAAGCTTAAAAGTTGGCATGTTGATAGAATTGAGTTCCATGATTAAGAAAATAGTTGATTTAAATAAATAAATATCTTTGTTATTATAAGTTAGCCATTAATTTTTGCTCATGATGCATAACTTTGAATGATAATATTGTCTGATTTAAAATGCTAATATTTATATTAGTTCCTTTGGTGCCTTATGTTATATTCACACTTTCTCCCTTTTGCTCTACCATTTTGGATGTTATAATTTTATCAAGAACATATTCTTGCAATTTGTAAAGTTACTATGCGGCCAGAAGCTGTTCCAATCAGTGTTGCCACTCAGAAGTATTATATTTTAGGTGTGTCTTTTGACTATGAACTTCACATTAAACTGATTAGAGCTTTGACTCTAGGTATAATTGAGAATTCAACCCGATTTGTTGAAGTGCATCTAATGATTTTGATACTCATTGGAATAAGAAATGTCAGTTAAAATAAGAAACTATTATTTTATCTTACCTTACTGTTGATTTATATTACTATCGATGAATCATTCATAATACTATTGATTCTTTGTGTCTAGACAAAGTGTCGCTCTCAGTTTCTTAATACTTTTGTCCAATATATGTTCTATATGACAAATCTGTTGATAGACGGCATGTCCAGCTTAGTCCAGAGGAGCCAAAGGAAATTGAAATCATTGTTAAATCAGGGCAAATGGTCATTTGCTTGATTTTGCAGCATCTGAATCGGTTTCTTCTTTATTTTTTTGGTTGCAATATTTTTTTTTCATTTCCTTCCTAGTTCATTGAGTTTCTTGGTGGCATTTTGTTGCGAATTAGGATTTGAATTGGCATTTTGTTGTAGGGAACAACACATTTGGAAGGTCCAAGTTTTTCAGTCAACTTTTTCAGGTAACATTCCCTCTTTTTGGCTCTTGATTTTTCTGTTAATAAGCTTATAAATTCTCTAATATTTAGTGCCTAATTTATAAACAATTAATTAACTAACAAAGATTTAATTTGGGTAAGAATCCAGTTAACCAGAATCAAGAGAAAGAATGACCCTTGAACTCTAGCTTTTGTTGGTGAGTTGTCATATGCTCATTTTCCATTTACCATCTGAATTTAAATTCAAGTGCTTTAGGTACAACGTAAGTCATAAACTTGAAAAATCTTTTGTTGGTATTGCAGTTTCATCCAAATAAGAGGCATCCAAAAGCTGAGGTTGCATTCAAGCTTCTGTCGAAGGTTAGTATCTTACCTCTTTATTGCATTTTTGTTGTTTTATTGGCATTTGAAGTTGGGATGGTTATGGGGTTTGGATTGTTTTTGCTTGGTAGATGATGAGAGTTATAAAAAAACTAAGGGAAATATTTCCTTCTTTCTCTTAGTCAAAATTTGCCTCTTTTGTTATAAAAACGTTGAACTTTTAAAAATGATGGGATATCATAGCTTTTCTTATATTCTAAAGAGAGACAAATGTTGTTTTCTTGGTATATTAAAGTCATTACTCATAAGAATAAGTATGATAAGAGTTGATGGTCTGAAGAAATGAAAATGGTCGAAATTGATGGTCTGAAGGAATGAAATTATACCATAACACTTCTTTTTTTTTTCCTTTCAATTTCCCCCTAAGCATGGGCCAAAGCCATTGCTCTTTTTGACAATTTTCATGTCCATAGTTCATATTGGTATGTTTATATTTCAAATCAACATATTGTAATCTTACAATTTATACTCAATGTGGTCAGAATACCCAATGAATAAATTAAATTTATTTGGTCTTTTTTATATTATTAACACTATAAAAGATAAAATGTAGGATCAATTAGTCATATCTGTGTGTATAGGCATGGAGGATTTGATAAGGCAATTTAGGGAACTCAAACATATTAAGGCTTGCCTCTTGAATCGTTTAGCCATTTCTCTCAAAAGCACATAAACTTCAGAATAATCACTTTTATACATGTTGGATCACATACACCATTGATATCAGAAAAGATTAGGCATAGTGCATCTCATTTTGCTGGTCATTACTATAATGTGTAACATATCACTATGTTTTTTATTTTTAATATATTTTTACAACTTCTTTGCAACTTTACTTGCATGGAAACAGTCTTGAGAAGATGTGTACATCTATTATGTGCTTTGTACAATTTCATCTAAGTCAAGGATGCATTTTCTGGGTTGTTGTTGCTTACGTGGTAAGAGTTGTTGATAACTTGAGCGAGAAAAGATGGTGGGAAAGCCCATTCAGGTTCTCAAGAATGTGCTTTCTTGATCCAGTTGTTGTAGTTGTTTGTGTTATGGAGCAAAGTCCACGAAAATTGCAATTTTACATATGTGGAGTTTCTAGACAAAAACCTCTTAAGGTTGAATGACCCTCATCCCTAGACAAAATACTGCCCCTATATTCAGCAGTTCCAAAAACTGAATTGTTATGTTTCTCAATGTTAAAATAATTATCTCTTAATGATTGTTAATCTTCTATTGTTTTAGTGTATGATGATTCTCCATTACTTTTGTTATATATATTTAGCATCTAACAAAATTTGTCCTAAATAAAACTTTGTTGTGCTTTTGTTATATACTTTGTTACAGTAAAACCTCTATAAATTAATAATGTTGGGACCATGAAAAATTATTAATTTAGAGAGTTATTAATTAATCAATAAATTAATAAAATATTGATTTAAAGAGTATTTTCTTGATTTCATAATATAAATTAGATTATATATAGATATAACTAATATACATGTATATGTATTCATTGTTTTTAGTATTGGTCAAACTATTGACTTATTAAATGAAATTTAATCATATTCACTTATATTTATGTTCATTGTAGTAGAACTAAATACATATATTCAACGTATAATGATGAAGGGAACTACTATATGTATTAAAAAACGTATAATCCAATTAGATTTTTTTTACACCAATAATCCAATTAGATTTACAATTCATAAAAAAACAAAGAACAGTATATTCCTATTTTACTAAATTTTCTTTTTTTTTTTAGATCAAACAATCACTTTCATTAATCAATAATCAGAGATTACAAACGCCGGGAGGAATAGTCCCGCACCAAACGATTATCCAACTCAATCTTAGCTAGAGAATGTGCTAATACATTGGCTTCCCTACAAATTGAAATGTACATAAATCAACTAGGATTGCCAAATCTCTAATTTCATCTATAACTACCAATATACTAAATACACAAACAAATAAATTACAAAGGAAACTCACATTCCGTGAGAGTAGAGCCCAATACCTCATGGTCCAGGTATACTGGAACTAAGAGTCCAGCACTCTACCACCAGACCGAATGCCCGATGGCAAATTTTAGAGAATTATTAATTTATAATATTGATGGGACTGCATATATACATAAGGGTTTCTATAAAAAATTATTATCTTATTATTTTATCGAAATTACTAATTTTCATAACTAGTCCAAGTTGGGACCAGAATAATTTATATTATTTTAGAGAAGTTATTAATTTATCGAGTATTGATTTATGGAGGTTATACTGTAATACCTCATTTTACTTTCTAAATGCTTATTCTAAATGTTTAATGTTGAACATATGCTAAAATTACTCCAACGCGCCGCGAAGCGCGCGGCTGTGAACCTAGTATAAATAAATAGTAGCTATTTTGACTTTTATTCCACTCATTCTGTCATACATATATATAATATAACTAATAATATGTCACGTGCTACGCAGGTGAATCATAAATTTAAGTACAAATAATTTATGTTTTGAAAATTAATTAAGTAAATGAAATAGTAAAATAATGATATAAGAAATAAAATTGGTCTGATATATAATAAAAAATTATCTTTAAAAAATTCATAACAAAAATTTAAATAAATAGAAATAATAAAATAATTCTATAAGAAGTAAAATTTGTTTGATAATAACTATCACATCTACTCTTTCTCTATTCTAAATTTCAGTTGTGTTTGTTCTTCTTCTTGGCTTGCCCATTTGCTTATTGTTTTTTTTTTCCTTCTTTTTTTGTTTTGTTTTGTTTGCGGCCATTCTCTGCTTGGTTGTTGTTCTGCCGCTCCTTCTGATCTGCTTCTTCTTTGTTTTGCCAGGTTGATTGTAGTGGGTTCTTCTGGTGTTAAGGTTAGTCTTTTAGTCTGTTTCTCCCTTTGTTTGTTTGTTTTCCTCATGGTGGCTCCCTCTCTCATTCCTTTGGTTGTCTTTTCCAAGGACAAAATTGAGCTCACGCCGGCATCCCTGTTTTCTTTACTCTGTTACCTCTTCTTTCCGTTTTCATCTTTACTGATTTGGGTTTGTCTCCGAGAGGTTCGGGTTGTCGGATTTAATGTTTGTTTGCTAACAGGGGAGCAATCGTCTATGGTATTGGTTGATTCTTTCTATTATATTATTCTTTCATCTATTTAATTATTGGGTTTATTTCTGTATGGTTTGTTTCTTTTGCAGGTTTACATGTATTTGGGTCTTTGATTTTGAGTACTCAGCTTTCATTCTTATTCTTTTTTTCCCCTCATCTCTCTAGATTCGCCTGCTCTTTTCTTGATGATTTTTTTTTAATCTTCTTATTTATGGTGATTTCCTTTAGCTTTTTTTTCTCACACAATTTTTTTTTTTTTTGCAGGGCTTCAAATCATCAAGAGCATCAGGCATCAACATTGTAACAAGTATCCAACTTTCCTTAATATGATTATATTTGTCACGTCAATCTAAATAGTTAGTCTAAGAATAAGTTTGAGCAAACATACACCATGGTCTCTTATTTAAGCACACATGAATTCTCTCTTAAAATCATTATATTTAGATTTTAAAGTCAAAGACTCTATTCTGTTTTGAGTGATGAAGTCTATTAGCAATATATTATGTATTCAATTTACAGCTTTATTTTAGTCTTGATTGTTACCTCTTCTGTTTGATTTTGTTTGTTATTTATTTTTTCCCCTCACAGGTTCGGTTTCATCTTCTACTTTCTTCATAGGTACTCCTTTTTCTTAGTCTTTTATATTGTTCATCCTGATATTCCCCCTTTCTCCCCACTGTTTTTTCCCCTGTTCTTCAATCTTTTTCAAGTTTCATTTCAATTGTTTGTATTGTCATTCCATAATTCAATTTCCTCCTTTGTTGTATCATTGTTTCCGATTTTCATTACAGGTAAGTCAAATTTCTTATGAGTTCTAACTACATTTTAATGTAGTGGAACGCTTATTTTTCTAAAGTATAAAAACATTAACTTGCTGGAAATCATTACTATTTTCTTGCTCTAAAACAGTTGTGAAATTATTTTCAATTTAAAACTTGAGGTTTGACATTTCCTATATGCTGAAGATTGCAGATATATGAAATGCTATTCAAGGGAGGATATTGCATTGAAACTCACTTTTAAAAATTATTTGTTTTATGGTCACTTCTGTTCCAGGTGACAGTCAAATTGATTTCTACCTTTCTTTCATTTTTGTCATGATTTATGCCTTTCTTTCATTTTATTTTGGTTCTCTTTTTTTTTTTTCCTGTTATTAAGAGAGCAATAAGTCTCAAGAAAATGGTTTAGTGTGAGATGAAAACAGAACAAAAAAGATAAAGAAAGAAAAAATTTGTCAATTGTTGGTACTTTCCAAATGACATCGTCATTGTTGGCTTCAGCCATATATTCTATCTCATTGACTGAAAAGGTACACATGATTCATTTTGATATTTGACTTTTTAACAAATATACTGTTGCACTTTTCCAAGATATCATTTGTGTTTAACTTACTATGAGATTACTTCTGTATTTAAAATTGATCTCTTTCTCTTACAATTTTTTTTTTTGTAAAATTGTAATCGATAAAGAACATCATGCTTTCTTATACTATTTGATATAGCTACAACATGAGGATGTTTTTATCTTATTGAAGGATTTTTAATTACCCCCAAGTTTAAGTAGTTAATGTTGTTTTGAATGATTGATTGAAATTAAGATGTGCTGGAAGTAATAATTCTAGAATAGATCAGTTGAAAAGTGAGTAATAATTCTAAAACATGTACGTGAATGCTTACATGTTCATTTGTTGACAAACTTTTGCAGACTGAGTTGAAGAAAATGAGTTATAAGCAGGTTTGGCCCTTTATATATCATATCATTCATGTGTTGACAATAAATGATTGCTTTATTATTACGTGGATTTAAGAGAATTGGTGGACACACAGATGAAAAGCTTAGCATAACTGTTAAATTTTCTGTTAGGTGCTTTTATGTGGTGGATCTTAAATGACTATAAAATATTTGATTTACTCATAAAATGAAGTTTAATGGATTTAGCAGAAACAACTCTTCAATTCGTTCTTTTATTTGTCACAAGAGTGGCCAAGGTTAGATTTCATTCACTTCCATCTCTATGTGTCTGAAAAAGTGTTGTCAAATTGCCTTGCGCTTTTATATGCCTTATATTACTGCCCTGCCTTTTGCAGTATCAATGTTTTCTTTGCGAGTGAAATAACGATTTGTTGCCAGTTATTAAAAGATGGAACTCGTGGAGAATTTTTGGCTTACAATCACTATAGCATGTCTAGATGATCCATTCATATTATTTTTTAAATGGTCTATGCTTTAGGTAGCCTTGAATGAATTTACAAGTTATGATTTGTAGAGTATAGCTTTGATGATTGGTTTGTATTTGTAAATCAGTTTATAGTTGCTTTGCCTGCAAATTTGAAGGTGGTCTAAAATGATGTGATGATAGGCTGCAAACAATGACGAAGATTGGAGAGTGATCATCCATTCGCTACTGACAAGGTCATTTAATTATCGAAATTCTCTACTCTCACTTTTGTTTGATTTTAGATTCTTTACATATTCGAGTGTTCAGATGATTTTAGTTTTTTTTACAATCTTGATTCCCATGCTAAGTCTTTCGTATATTTACTTGGAGCACGATTGCACACCATGTAGACATCCGTTTTTGGCTCGTATCCTTAAAATCAGATTAAATTGTTTGTTAATTCGCATTAGGGGGCATTGTTGTCATTTGCTAGTTTGTTTTTAGCATATTTGATAAAGTAGTTCGGTTAGCAAAGCATGCTTTTCTAATTAGTATTTAATCATCATTTTCATTAATTAAAAAAAAATCTAATTGGTAAATTTGTGCATGGCATTTGGGCCAATAATCATCTTTATAAATAAATGGAAGTCCATAGTCATTTGGACCTTCACTTACCTTTTAAAGGATTGGTATTGGGCCAATGTTTTCCTTCCCTTGTTCAAGACTATCATAGGTTCATTTAATTTCCTTTGGTTCCATTTCTTTTCCCAAGTTCTAACTTACACATTTTGCAAAAAAATACCAAAAAAAAATCAAAAAATCAAAAAAATTGAAAAATTAATTAGAAAAATAATAATACTTGGGCTTCATCCGTTGAAGTTGGGTCAATTTCTTGGGCCGTTTGGACTATCTACAAGTTCATTACGTTTGAATCCACTTGGGCTTATCCTTTTTACCAGTTCCAAGTTTATTTGGGTCAAGCCCAATTTCGCAAATACAAATTCGGTTAGAGTACATATGGTTGCCTAAATTGCCTCACGTGCTCTTCCCTTCACCTCCTAATTCACCTCCATTTTTTAAGCGACCTGCAAAACAGATTAAGAAAAGGGGATCAGATCGGTGACAATGAGGATTAAAGCAGAGACTTAACGCTGATAAACAGGATTAATAAAGAGCTTATCTTTTTGAGAAATAGGGGAACCAAGCTGGGATGGTTCCCCTCGCCACTTCAGCAGTACAATACAACAGCAGAAGGGGGACAAAATAACATGGTTTGTAGTAATTAAACACAAGGGACAAAAGGCAAAACAAGCTCAACAGAAAATTAAACAAAGGCTTGCCAACCAAGTTTTGGCATTTCAGGACTTTGTCCCCAATTAAAATCAGCAACAGCGCAGAGACATAGAAGTTCAATGCAGCCTCAACACAACAGTTCAAGGATTACATGGGCCAAATTCAACAAGTAAGATCAGTACTGTGAGTCAACATCAGAGGACAGAAAATGAGGTGAGGCAGGGAAGAGCACATAGAACAACACACAGTAGAAAACAGACACCATGACACAAGCCAGACACACTTCAGCAACATGTTAACACACTCTCTCAACCAATACCAGCATGGCAATAAGCCAACTCAGCACCCAGGACTGCCACACCAGAAGTGACCATACACATACTGTTTAACAAGGCCTACTCAGCAATGAAGAGAAAACTCAGCCATTGGATCAAATAAAAAACAAGCAATCCTAACCTTCAAATCAAAAATCCCTTGATATATATATAGTTCAACAGTTTCTAAGAGGGGGGGACAGTTTCAAAAAGAAAAACCTAGCAGAGTCTAAAAAAAAGGGTTTATATTTTGGAATCATCTTTGGCATAACAGGAGCTTTTTTTTTCCTTTCCGATATCAGTATTCCACCTCAAAAAATCAAAAAATTCTAGTTCCTTCACTTTTCCAGTATAGTCAGTAGCATCAAACAGAGGAAACAAAAAAAAATGCCTTTTTATTTTAGTCTTTTGAGCATCAGTTACACCAAAATACATTAAAAGATTCATTATTTTTTTCTTTTAGTCGTTAAAACTAAATCAAAACAGAAAATACCAAAAAACCAAAAAGTCTTTACATAGTCGCTTCCTTTAGCTTCAGGTCTCCCTTTTACCTTCACTGGTCCTTTAGTTAGCTATTTTCCTGTAAAACCCAGAAAATGAGAGTTAGTTTCGATCTAGAGAGGAACTATTAGTTAGAGGTTTTAAAATCAAATTTCCCACGGTCAAAAGAAAGAACAGAGAGAGGGGAAAGACTTATCTAAGAATTGGCTCGATCGGACGGCCAGATCAGGCGGATCTGAGTTCTAAAACTTC
>AWWV01005899.1:0-16587 GCA_001974805.1 Corchorus capsularis | reverse complement strand
TCTTCAGGAGGTAGTTCGTTACATGGAGTGCCTAAGACCATTACTTCTGATAGGGACATTAAGTTTCTTAGTCATTTTTGGCGTACTTTGTGGAAGATATTTGATTCATCTTTGAATTTCAGTAGTACAGCCCATCCATAGACAGATGGTCAGACTGAAGCTTTTAACAGGACTTTGGGTAACTTGGTTCGCTGTCTTTGTGGTGGAAAGCCAAAACAGTGGGATATTGCTCTTCCATAAGCTGAGTTTGCCTACAACAATGAAGTTCATAGTGTTACTGATAGAACCCCATTTTCTGTTGTGTATACTAAGGCACCATCACATACGCTGGATTTGGTGAAGCTGCCAAAGGGCAATGGATTGAATGTGTCTGCAAAGCATCTGGCTGAACAGGTTGTTGAGGTGCAGCAAGCAGTCAAGCAGAAACTTGAAGCTGCAAACACAGAAGTATAAACAAGCTGCTGACAAACATAGACGCCGTGAGACCTTTGAAGTGGGTGATCAGGTTATGGTGTTTTTGCGCAAGGAGCGGTTCCCAGTGAGCACCTACAGTAAGCTTAAACCGAAGAAGTATGGTCCTTATTCTATCCTTCAAAAGATTAATGATAATGCTTATGTTGTTGATCTTCCTGATAACATGGGCATCTCCAAAACATTTAATGTGTCGGATTTGTCTAAATTTCATGATTCTTCTGTGCCTTTATATCCAAACTCGAGGACGAGTTTTTCTCAAGTGGAGGAGACTGATGCGGATGAGCTAGGCATATCATTTATGGATCGTATGGACCGTCAGAAATCCGTTCGAAAGGGCGTGTAACGTTTTGGATTTTGGGCCTGAAGCTCAAACTGGTGGGTCAACTTAAACAGGGCATAACTTTCAAACCGTAAGTCGGTTTGACTATTATAATACCTTTTCGGAAAGGGTTTCGAGTCTACTACAGCATGGTAACATTTCTTTTAGGGCCTAAAAAGCCCGTTACAGTTTTTTGTCGCGAGTTTTAGTTTTTATCGGTTTTGTTGTTTTGGCCTATTTGGACTGTTTTTGGGCTTTCTTTATTTTTATTTAATTTTCGTTATTTCCTGAGACTATTTAAAGGTTGTAAACCCTAAATTTGAGGGTAATCAATCATTCGAATAATTTTATCAAATTTATCTTCTCTGAGTTTTCTCTGAGTTTATTGTGTGTTTCTGGATTGAACACGTTCCGCTGCGTCAAGGTAACATCGATTCAACATTCATTTTTATATGTCTATTGTTAATTATTAATATGCCAATTATGCCAATTTCATCCATCAAAAAGTCGTAATTGGGCTAATACGTTAAAAACAGTTTTATTGCCCGACAGGGGCGGAGCCAAGCCATTTCAGTGGGGTCAAGTGACCCCACTGAAATGGTAAAATTATTCTGAACCCCTATACTTTTGAGAAAAAGTTTGGGTAATATTGCATATTGACTCCACTGAAATTAAATTAATTGGGGTCAATTGAAAATTTTCAAACTTAAGTTATGTGATTGATTATAATATTTAATTTTAGTACACATATAGGACTTACATACATTCTTGCAAAGGTGGGAGAAAACATTATTTTTTCTAAGAGAGAGAGAAAAATAAACATAATTCTTTTACATAGTACTTTCACATTATTTTTAAGAGATGAAACAAATTAAGTATCTTTTAGATGTTACTTTTTGAATAATATCTTGAATGAACATCACTCACTTCTCCAGTTTTCCTACAATTTTAAATTATATATTGTGTTAGTACAACATTAATAAAGCATTTTATTAGGATCCACTATTCATAAGTGTCGATTTCATAATGAATTAACAAAGAAAAATGACAAAATAAGAAGACGCTAAACTAAAAATAAGGTGAAAAATACTAAAAACTCATGACAAATTTATTATTAGATTTTATACACGGTTTTAAACTACAAAAACTTGTCAGTAAAATATAAATAACACATTTATATTGAACAATTATTTTTGTTGTGTGTATATATATTGATATTCAATTTTTTTTTCTATAAATTATGATATTAATTAATTATATTAATATATTGACATCATTGGATCAAAATCCTGACTCTGCCACTGCCACTGTTACTGTTGCCCGAAAAGATACTCAAAATCAACTTTGACTAACAATTACATCCGCGAAGGGGAACACTGGTATCCATGATCGTTACTAATTTGTAATCAAGCACCAACGACTTCAAAGTTCAAAGTCCATGAAATCGTCAAAAACAAAACGAAACTTCTAAACATAAAATTCTACGCAAGTAAATTATTAAGAATGCTTCTAGTACTTCAATTGATGATTAACCTTTTACTTCTGTTTATTATGCCACATTTCTATGCTCCGATAGGTAGCCCATAGGTAAGCCAGTCCTATCAGGCGACAGATTCCAGCAAAAATCACCTCCATAGCTGCCATCATGAAAGATCTTTGCGGGGACAAACCGGTAGTTGCTATAGCTAGTACGTGCCCAAGAAAGTTGCAGGGGACGATAAAATTTCCAGATTTGATACCTTGTAAAGTTTTCAGGGCAACTTCTTCACTTTTCATTGGAACAGGGGAACCAACTATGGTTTTGGTCAGTTCTGGCATAGTCCTCTTTGCTGCATTTAATCAGTTCTTATTATTATGCCTTTAATAACTTAACCAATATATCCATGTAATTAACATAATTAATTACATTGAGAACAAAAATGGGCAAATTAGATAAATTCAATTCAGGGTCTCAAACCTTCTTTATAACCAGGAGTTTCGGTGTCTGGAGGGAATATTAGAGAGACATGAATATTATCAGAAATGACTTCCTGTTGCAATGCTTCCGCCAATCCTCGCAGCCCAAAATTACTCGCTGAATAAGCCGTGTAACCATAGATACCAACCTATTAATTTCCACATTTTACATCAGAAAAATCAATTAATTAATGACATCAAAGATGAAAATCCAACACACGTGGGTTGGATCCAGTGGTAATCGTTGTTATTTAAGCAGGTCTCATATTCGAGAAATTGTGTATGCACGTGCCCATTGGTAGACTCACACACCAAACTCAAGTGCGTACGTGAGTCAAATCCGAATTACTCAGCGGGAAACTCTGGATACTGTGTTGGGAACAAAAATAAAATGAAAACCCATCAAAATATAAATTAAATGCGATTGGAACGCAGACCTGGGCAGCTTGAGACACCATAAGAGCGATGGAGGCAGGCCCTCTATCCTTCCTATCCTTTTTCATCAACCGTAGAGCAGCTTTGATGACATTGAAACTTCCAATCAGATTTACCTCTATTATGTTCTTGATCACATCTAAGCCTTGCCTCTCCAGCACGTCATGTTCATAGACCGCATGGTTAACGACTAGAACATCAATGGGTCCGGCATCATTAACTGCACCTTGAACAGCATCATAATCACGAGCATCGGCAGCAAAAATGGAAACGTCAAGCGCTCCTGAGGCAAGACTTATAGATTTCTTGGCTTCCTCAAGCTTTTCAATGTTTCGTGCCATGATGGAGACACGAGCTCCTTCTATGGCTGCTCGTTTGGCAATGGCTAGTCCGATACCACTCGACCCGCCTGTTATAAACACATGGCGGTGCTTGATTGGTACTTTAACGGGACGAGGCCGGACGATGAAGTACAAGATTAGAAGGAAAAGGAAAGATGGGAAGATCAGGAGAGTGAAGAGCATTATTAAAGCAGCTTCTTGTACAAGTGCTATGGGAGATTATGATTGATTGAATATGTATGTATATTATGAACATCTATATATACATGTTGGAGTGTTAATTGTTCCACCCTTAATTAGTATTATATTACTTTGTTTTTGAATGTTTTGAATTTTCGTATGGGGTATTTTTCCACTCTTTATTAAATGCTTGGTTTTAATTTAGTTATGAAACTTCTCTTTCAGTACTATTGATTGATAGGGGATGCCTTGCACCAAAAAGAAAAAAAAAATTTGTTTGACACATGGGCCAAGAGAACTCTTTTGCGTTGTGTGGAGTTCATTGTCCAAGAATTTGGGAAAAATCTTTAGTATTGCCTTTTCAACTAACACACCTACATTTTTTCTCCTCATGTGTGAAACTAATTTTTCTAGACATGAAACCTTAAAGTTTGATAAGTATACGGCAAGTTTGAATCATGTGATTGTAACTGTATCACATTATGGAAACAAAAGCCTATGTGTAAATAGGAAGGGAATATATAGCAATTCCTTATGTTACATATTCTATGTTGAGCATATATATCACAATTGCTTCTCATAGCCTCTGCTGGTCGGCAGCCTCAGCTCAAGGAGTAGGTCTTTGCCGATCGCCACATATCGAGAACCATCCAGGCTGTTTGGCCCAATCGTCTCTAAGGCCCAAAGTCAGCCAACTGGCATCTCGCACGTGACTTCGATCGTACGACCCGTACAAGCAAGTCCTATATATATATACCCACGACTCTAAAGACTGAGGTATGTTACACTCTCTAGTCACTTACATTCACTCAAAAACCCTAGATCTGAATCTCTGACTTAAGGATCGGAGTACAAACGAGGGATTCAGCCCCGCCGCTCTCGACGCTCTCCTTATTGATTTCAGGTCTCCGTCCAAGCTCCTCCCCCCGTCATCCGGCAGTCGACTTGGCACCCGTAACATTCTACATTACAAATTCTATTCTTTTAACGAAATACTTGTTTTATTTCATTAGAAACAATGAAATTTAATAATTAATCTTGAATAATATTTTTGGGTCCGGCTCTCCTCCAATATAGGTATTGTTCAATGATTTCTAATACACCCTTATATAATTGACACCTATTAAAATTTTATTGAAGGGTTGAGATTAAAAGATTGCATTACCCTAATTTTACACGTTATCCGACCTTAGTTTCTCACATCTTCTCTAAACCTTTCTACCTTCCTGAACAACAATCCAATGGAAAAAACAGGGCTTCAACACCAGAAAAAACCAAAAAAAAATACTAAGAGAAAGAGAACTTGAGAAGCGATTTCTTCTTTTCTTATTTTCTTTCTACAGTTTTCTTCATTCTTTCTTCTATTTCTTCTCTTTCTGCTAAATTATAAAGTTCAAGCATTGCAGTAGTGGACTAAGACAGCCAAACAAAACCTGTTACAATCCCATAGCCATATGGGATATATATTAATAGAGATTATAGAAGAATCTAAATTTAAGTTTCAACTCTTTTGATCTTGACGAACGCCTTCATATCTTTTGATCCCCTAATCCCCTTCATAGCTTTTAATCTTGACGAACCCTCTTTTGTCAATTCTTTTTTCCGGTTTGTTGCGCCAAATTTTCCTTACACGCCCAAAATGGTCTTTTGACGTTAGATCTCTTTGAGGAAAGAGAGAGGTTGGAGGCGTGCCAGTTATTTTTGTAGAAAAATAACAAAAACTTGCTGCAAAACATGAAAAGTAAAATATCAAACGAGTTGCAGGGTTCTGGATCAAAGTCACATCGTATCATTTAAATCATTGATCCCAGATTGCTTGCAAACAAGAGTGATTAAAGGTTTTTCGATGAACAGAAGAGAAAAATAACAAAAGATTGTTATTTGATTCGATTGGAACGGATTACAAAGAGAAAATCTTGTGTAGACAAGATTGGAATAAGGAAAATATCAAGAACTATGAAGAACTTATGAACAAAGAAAATAAGCGCGGAGTTTAGGTTTTTGCATGGAGTAAGTGTATAGTTGTAGAAGCCATTTTTGATGTGTTGAGATCTGTTTTTTCAGAGCTAGGGGCGTGCTCTTTATATAGGGGCGGCCTGGACCTCTTACTTCGGGTCAAAGCAAATTACTTAGTCGACAAGTCCTCCATATTTCGATTCTGATTGTGATTCTGCTAATTTTGACAAGAAAATATCCTAGGAAGGTGCTAGGAAGCTCTAGAATGCCACATGCCATGGGAAGATGAATATTTGACATTAAATCCTCAATTTCGAAATCTTTACAGCCCATAGGCGTCGACGACCTTCCTACGTCGTCTTACTGCACTTTCTTCTCTGACGACTTCAAGGAAACTTCCAGGAAATTGCCGAATGAACTTGATATGCCTTCCAACGCCATATAAATTGTCAAACTACATTGAGTCCTGATTGTCATGTAACTTTCGGAAATCCAAGTTGACTGGCGCATTCTGTCTTAACTCGGGCTTCCTTTCTGCTGCGCGATGTAACTGATCTTACGACAAAGTAGCCAAAACGAAACTGGCTTCGACCACGAACCATTAAGCCATGAAATTAAGCATAAATTGAATAACATAAGCTCATGGTTCAAAATTAATCAAAGATCAATTAAGAAAATGCCTTAAACCGGGGTGGAAAGCCATATGTCCTTAATTGAAAGACTTGCAAAAGTTGCAAATGAAGTCGGAATAAGCCAAAATTTCACCAACATGGTTTGACCAACCTAATATGACATTGAGAAAAGTCTAGGTTGAAATTGACATGTTATTCATAGTGAAATTGGTTTCTCACCCCAAACCGTCCTTAATTGAAAACCATGAAAAAGTTTTTCATACCAAGTCGGATTGAGATGAAACTTTACCAGAATGACCTATGGAAGTCAATGATCATCATGGTATATCCCTTGTTGAAATCGGACCACTCTTCAATACCCTATTCCATCAATTTCGACATTTTGTCTTTAATTGAACAAAATGCATAAGTTGGATTTTGACCTAATCTGACAGCCATCGAATACAGGCATGGGCGGTTGGGATTGAGTGTTTTTGTGTAAAATAACATGTCACATATCTAAGCTTGACATGGCATTATGAGCTCTTTATATGATTAAGCATGGCCGTCAGACTAGAATTTAGTCTCCGCTGAATCTGATGGTTGTATAATAACTCTAATTCACATAATTGCTGACTTAATAATAATTGTTTACTAATTTCGGCCCTTAATTTAGGAAAATAAATCCTATTTGACTTAAAATCAAGGTGGTCAAAATCCAGATAAAACTAGGAAATTGAGATTAAATCTGGACCACTCATCTTGATTTCACAAGTTCATTTACCAAATTGTAAATTAGGGTATCAACACGGTTGTAGGGTTTTAGAATGAAAATATAAGACTTAATTTAACTAGCCAAACAAGGAATAACACTGGAAACTGAAAAAGGACACGTGTCATTATTTGGTGGATGAGGCACAAATGGGGGAGAGGATCTTTATTCCAGAATTTGGCTGCACTTATTATTTTTCTTCCCTTTTTTTTTTGTATATTTACAAGTTAACCTTGCCGGGTTACCCACTATGGGGTACAGCTCTCCCAATAATGGTTTTCTCCATTCACAAGACTGCAACCCGAGACCTTGCTTAAGAGGAACAAGTGACAAACCACTTGAACCAACCACTTGTTGGTATAAATAAATTAGATAACACAAAAGGCTAAGGGGTATTTAGAACTGGTTGGTAGCTATTTTGACTTGTTTTGGCTTTTCATTTTCAGTATTTAAAATGCAAACTTGAGTATTTAAGTTCCTGTTTTCAAATTGTACAGTGGAAAGCGAGGATTCTAGTTCTGGAACTAATGTTGGGGATGGCGAAGGGGTTGTAACTGCCACTCAACAGAGGCATGTTTCGGATTTTGTGTAAAGCAGGACTTTTATAACCAATTTTTTGTGCAGCCAAGTAAGAAATTGTTAGATAATAGATTATAACTTATTAATGATGATCAATGATTGCAAATTAGTCAATTGTATAGGCTAATTATCTGTGCAGCTACTTTCTTTTGTAAATGGATGCTGTAAATTCATATATGGCATTGAGGAAGTATTTAAAATAATGTATTTTCATTTTGCTCAATTGTTTAGAATTCAAATCGAAAACCGAACCAAACAAACCGAAACCGATCCGGTTTTTGGCGGTTTCTCATTTAGTCGGGTCGATTGTCGGTTGATATTTTACAATTTCGGTTTTGGTTGAAACCGACTCGACAGACCCGATTGATCCGAAACCGACCCAATGATCACCCCTACGCCCTTGTTTGGTTCAAATGGGGGAGGGGTGGGGTAGGGAGGGGGAGGGGTTAGGAGGAGTTGTATAAAAATTATGTTTGGTTCAAGGAAGGGGTAAGAAGAGGTGTTCTTATGTTTTGTGTTTGGTTGAAAGAAGGGTTGTAAGGGGTTTTATGTGTATTTTACAAATTTACTCTTATATGAAAATAAAATATTTTATTCAAACTCTTACACATTTGTTTATTTTTTTATACAAAACAAAATAATTATTGTATAGATTATATCCAAGTGTATTATTATTATTATTATTATTATTATTATTATTATTATTATTATTATTACTACTTTTCTACCAACAAAATAATTAATTTATTTTTGAGGCTAATTTGGGATCATACAAAATATAGTGGGGTTAATTTTGTTATCACATTTTATGTCCAACATCCACCCCTCCAAAGTCCAAACTCCCCCAATTTGGAGGGGTGGATTATGAGGGGTTTGGAGGGATGGGGCCTACCCCTTCTTACCCCTCACTCTTCCCTACTACTCAAACCAAACAACTCCCCACCCCTTCAAACTCCTCCCCACTCAAACCAAACAAAGACACGGGCTTCTTCCCCTCCACTTCCCAGCAACGTGTGATGCTTATTGCTTGTCCTCACATTTTATTGATTGATGGAGAAAGATTAACCCCATTTGAACCAAACAACGGTGTCGTTAAATGCTGAAATGTTTTTATTGATTGATGGAGAAAGATACTCAAATCTATAACACACAAAAACTTTGACTAAGTAAATTACAGCCGCCTGAAGGAAACGACATCCATTATCAAGCACCAACGACTTCAAAGGTTCAAAGTCCATGAAACCATCAATCAAACACAAAATGGAACTTTCTAATTATCAAAATTTCTATGCTTCATCTTCATTAGCATAGCAAATTTCATTGCAACTTTTTTTCTACCTTTTTGTTCTGCGCTTGGCACTGTTCTATTTTCCTATACCAGCTCCATAGGTAAAACAGAGCTACAAAGCGTGCAAACCCAGCAAAAACCACCTCGACGGCCGCCATCAGGAAAGAAGTCTGAGGGGACACACCGGCAGTAGCCACCACCAGTAATCGACCAATGAAGGTGCAGGGGACTGTGAAACTTCCAGATTTAATGCCATTTAAAGTTATCTTTGCAACTTCTTCAGCTTTCATTACTTCACCCGAGGAGGATATTATAAATTTCATGAGTTCTGACATTGTCTTGATTGCTGCAAATTTCATCAACTCTTAATTAATAATAACCAGATTAAACTACTTTGCATATATAATATTAAGAAAAATTAAATTATTATTACCTTCATTTCTACCAGGAGTTTCAGTGCTTGGAGGGCATATTATAGAAACATAAATGTTATCAGAAATGACTTCTTGTTGCAGTGCTTCTGCTAATCCCCTGAGCCCAAATTTGCTTGCAGAATAGGCAGTGTAACCATAAAGACCGACCTAATTTTTGTCACATGATTTGGTACAAAAATCACTTAAAATCACAAAAGAATAGTACTAATATTTAAAAAAAAAAAAAACAAATGAAAGATTAAGCTATTAATTAAGCTACAAACCTGGCCAGCCTCTGAAGACATAATAGCAATGGAGGCAGGGGATTTATCCTTTCTAGCCTTCATTAATGGCAGAGCAGCTTTGATAACATTAAAAGTCCCCATCAAGTTCACATCTATCATGAACTTGACCACATCCAATTCTTGAGTCTCAAGCTCTTCAAAAACAAATACGCCATGGTTAATAACTAGGACATCAATAGGGCCAGCTTCCTTGATAGCACGCTCAATGGCATTGTAATCACGAACATCGGCTGCAAATATTGAGACGTCAACTTGGTATTCTTCCTGGATTGATTGCTTGGCCTCTTTAAGTTTGTCAAGGGATCGGGACAAAAGGGAAATTCTAGCTCCCTCTGAGGCAGCTTTTTTGGCTATGGCTAGGCCAATGCCAATTGACCCGCCTGTAATAAACACGTGGCGGTTTTTGATAGGGATGGCAACGGGGCGAGGCCGGACGATGAAGTAGAGGATGAGGAGGAGGAGAGGTAGGAGGAGAATGAAGATCACCATTGAAGCTATATTAAAATTTGTTTAATTAGTAGGGAAGGGAAATTTGCAGTAAGGGCAAAGTATAGTTGCTGCAGGACTTCAAATGGAGTATCTTGTATCTCCCTATATATAACTTAATTTATAGGTTATTACTTATTAGTCCATTAATTTTTAAAGAGAAGCAAATTCTAGATTCTAAACTATTTTGAGAAAGCAGAGTCAGAAATATCGGAAGTCCAAAGTTGTTAATTGAGATGATGATGAATGTTCAAAATTAAAGGGAAAATAGAGTATATTCCTCAATTGAATATTGGTTTGTGGCAGGCGCCTTGCCAGAACCAGCACCATATGTAGTGTTTAATTCCTGACGATAACGAGGATACAGAGGCCATGGCATTATTACAAAGCTAAAAATTTCTATAGTCAAATCAAATCTTTGAAAGCAGCCAAGCAAGTCAAACAACTCAGCTTTTGGACTTACTCTTTTTAAATGCCTTTAATAGACATTCACCATATATATTAGGAAAAAGTTATGCCCTAAACACAGATTAATCATAATTTCTAATATTGCCCTTTATATACTATTGTTTGATAATCCATAGGCACCGATTTCAAGGGTGGATATGGACTAGTATAAAGGAACTTTTTTAAAGAAAAGGACATAACTTAATGAATTTATTGCTTTTAGGTGTGAAATTTCTACAAGAAAATTCCATGATAGATAGCAGAAGTTTTTGGCCGCTCATCTATATAATATATACAAACAGAAGTACTCTGTAGCTACATAGTAGAAAATTGAAGCTGTGACTAACATAGTGCCGTCAAATTTGATTTATTAGTTGATTGCGGTTTAACTACGATATCTAAAAGAACTGGATTTTTCTAACTATCATTTGTCCATGATTAAGAAGAATTGAAACAAAAGAATGTGACGGTTTGAACTTTGAAGTATAACACTTTTCCATGTGTTTCATCATAGTGTCTAAAACTCAATTTTCCCACTTGCAATTTCAATTTCACAAATTCTGTACCAGGGTAAATACAAGTTTATAATCAAATTTTGAGCATTGAAATACATCAGAAAGTTCAAAATAGAGACTGAAAAAACTTAAAATCTTGAATGGAATGTATATTTTTTTTCACTTTTTATTCTGGGCATGCCACTTTTCTATTCTCCCATACCATTGCCTCACGTAAAACAAAGCTACAAAGCGTGCTAAATTAGCAAAAATCACCTCAACGGAAGCTATCAGGAAAGACCTCTGAGGGGATACACCGATAGTGGCCAATGCCAGTAATTTCCCAATAAAGTTGCAGGGGATTATAAAACTTCCAGATTTAATGCCTTCTAAACTTTTCTTTGCAACTTCTTCAGCTTCCATTATATCATAGGAGTCAAGTAACATTTTGGTGAGTTCTGGCATTGTCTTATTTGCTGCAATTTGTTCAGTTCTTTGATAATTAGATTGATTGATGCATGCAACTACTTAATTGATGTAATAAAAACAAAAATAATTTTCTACAATTATCATCAATCTCTTTCATTGAAAGAAGCTTGCTAACTACAATTAGATAAGTCCGTTTAATGCCCATTGCAAACTGAACCTAAATTGATCAATAGTAACTAAAAAAGAATGATGGTATATATACATGATACCTCAAATGGTTAAATGACCTTTTTGCCCCTTATATTATTATTGCGGACATTTTGCCCGCTCAACTTTTATTTTGAGGCTACGTTGCCCCCTTCTGTCAACAAAGTGACCAACGGTGCTATCGTGTACATGGCACCTCAGCACCGAGTGACACACAAACTGGCCATGTGTTATAGATCATGAAGCAAAATGACAGAATTTTAAAAATTTAAGGGGCAAAAAATGACAAAATTTTGAAAGTTTAAGAGGCAAAATGATAAAGTTTGTCACTCTATCACATGTGCCAAGTCCACGTGTCACTTGGTGTTGACTTGGACACTTGGTGTTGATGTGGTATGTCCAAGTCAACACCGTTAGTCATTCCATTGACAGAAAGGGCAAAAAAACCTCAAAATAAAAGTTTAAGCGGCAAAACGTCCGCAATAATACTTTAAGAGGCAAAACCTATGCTTTAAGGAGGAAAAGGTCATTTAGCCCATCCCAAACTAATATTATCAATGAGAAATGGGTCATTCAAGAATGTACGGATTTGCATCTCGATTCAATGATTACCGCACAAGGATCCTTGTCCAACTGATATGAATCGATTACCCTTTTAATTTTAAAATAAAAAAGAAAAGAAAAGAGTAATAGCTTTACCTTCTTGCACACCAGGAGTTTGAGTGACTGGAGGGCATATTAGAGAGACATGAATATTATTTGAAATGGTTTCTTGTTGCAGTGCTTCAGCTAGTCCCCGGAGCCCAAATTTGGTTGCTGAATAGGTTGCATATCCATAAACACCTATCTATATTTACGACATTAATTATTATTATTATTTTTTTCTTGTGGAAGCGACATTAATTATTCAGTGCAACTACATTAATGGTAATTATCCCTGTGGTCCAAATTAATTGAAACACTTGGAATAATATCAAACGTATTAAGGTAATGATTAATTTATCTTAATAAAATTAGTAAAAAAATACCTAAAATTACTTAAACACCCAATTTCTCATTAATTATATTTATCTTCTCTCTCCGAACTCCCCATTAATTAATTAGAGATATAGATGAAAATGAAAGTAAAAGAAGTATTGATTAATTTCTAAATGTATCACTTATTATGAAATAATCAAAAAAAATGAAATGTTTCACTTATTTTGAATTGGAGGTATTAATTTTTTTTAGGAAGAAGACTAATAATCATCATAACAATAAAATTACCTTGGCTTTATCTAAAAAAAACAATAAAATTACTACTTCAAAAGTTTAAAAAAAAAATCAAGAATTAAAACAGAGTACCTGCCTACCTGGCCAGCCTGTGAGGACATGAGAGCAATGGAGAGAGGTTTCTTATCCATCCTATCCTTCATAAGGGGCAAAACAGCCTTGATGCCATTAAAACTCCCCATCAGATTCACTTCTACCATCAACCTGACCATGTCTAATTCTTGCTTGTCCAATTCCTGAGGCAGAAAGATTCCATGGTTAACAATTAGAACATCAATCGGGGCGGCATCGTTGACTGCACGATTAACAGCTTCGAAGTCTCGAACGTCAGCTGCAAAGATGGAGACTTCGACCCCATAGGCTTGGCGGATTGATTTCTTAGCCTGCTCAAGCTTGTCAAGGGAACGAGCCAAGAGGGTAACACGAGCTCCTTCAGAAGCGGCCTGTTTGGCCAGGGCAAGTCCAATGCCACTCGATCCGCCTGTTATGAACACATGGCGATCCTTGATTGGGATGTTAACGGGACGGGGACGGAGGATGAAATAGAGCAGGGGAAGGAGAAGAGGTAGGAAGACGATCGTGGAGAGCACCATTGAAAGATGTGATTAGTTAAATTATTATATTCTTCCAAGTCCCTTTATATAATTTTGTAATGCTATGCCTATATTTGAGCCGCTTTATAAGTATTGATCACCTACTCAAGTAATTAAACTTAGTAAATGAGTAGAAGGGTTTTACCAAAAAATTTACAAAGTGCCACCACTGCACCATTTTAAGATTGCTTATTTTTTATTCATAGAAAACATTAAGAAGGGTTTCACCAAAAAATTTACAAAGTGCCCCCACTGCGCCCTTTTAAGATTGCTTATCTTTTATTCATAGAAAATAGTTTACACCTGCGATATCTCATTCGTGGAGGTCTCATTTGACACCATTTTATGTGAAAAAGGCAAGTCGTTCGTCCAACCACTTTATACTAGCCCTCACTATGGGGGCAATTGTTAAGCATCATCATTCTAGACCCGAAGGCCCATTAGCCTCGAGAGGCCTATATATATATATACACACTATATATATAAAAGTACAAATAAGGGGAAACTTTATGTTTTCCGATTGTATCCTTATCTTTAAAACATAATTCCAATTTGTACCTTTTTTAACACACACACTATATATAAAAGCACAAATAAGGGGAAACTTTATGTTTTCCGATTGTATCCTTATTTTTAAAACATAATTCCAATTTGTACCTTTTTTAAAAAACATATTTCTAAATTGCCATTACTAAATAATATTTTAATTATTCCATTATTTTTTTAATTATAAATTATTCCATTATTAATTATTAGATTATATAATACGAAAAATTTAGTATAATTTTATTATTTAAAAATTAATTAAAAATTTCAATTTAGACCGAATTATAAGTTTGTCAAATTGATTTTAGTTGATGAACTTGTGAGCCAATTTATGTCGTGTCCACGACTTACTCATTCGGAAGCTTTGGAAAAAATTTTATCTTATCTCAAAGGGACTCCAGGGCATGGCTTAGTATATAGTAATCATGGTCACTCTCGTATTGAGTCTTTTTCAGATGCAGATTGGGCTGGTGATCCCACTGATCATCGATCTACAACTGCTTATTACTTCTTCTTGGGCGACTCACTCATCTCTTGGAGAAGACTGGGAGGCATCATATTCATATTGAAGTTTTCCCAAGCTCAACAATCATTCGTAGAAGTCGTATGGAAGCAGTAAATCTAAGTTCTTGAAAGCGAGGGGAAATACAACTATAAAGCATTGAGAAGTTCTTCCTCCTCTCATATCAGAAGAGAGAGAAGCCATAGTTCTGCAGAACACGGCGATAGGGAACGCTTGCTCGTGTCCCGTGCTCCCTTATCTGTTTTAGATAAGAAATATAGGTCTACTCACTTAAAAGTGAGCCCCGCGGACTATGGATAAGTGCCCTAATTTGGAACAGCAGAAAATCATTCCAGCCCGATGTGAACGAATGAAGTTGTCTTTACAGGGTATCATCAGCTCACTCAACAACTAATAAGCGGAGTACCTTTTCTATGGCTCACCGACTTCTATCTCTGAATTAGACTTACAAGAAGTTATGCTCGCTTTCCTTTCGCTTTGGACGAGGCATATTCATATCCAGCCCCCGTCTTTCGACATTTATGAGAGTGGGAGGAGAGGGCTATATCTTGGCGGATCAAGTAAAGGTAAAAAGTCTTTAGATTTGACATCTACTCCTACATATGTTCACTCAATGATGGAAAAGGATTATTACCCCTCTTCTCATTCAGAGAACTTCCTTGCCGGCTACCCGTTTGGATAGGAACCGAACTTCTCTGTTCGATGGCGAAGAGTCGGGTTATCGCCCAAGATAGACCGAAGTATCCTACACATTCGACCGTGAACCATACATACATCTTTTAATCCAGCCACAGCATCCCTCTTCCATCATACTGATACAAGCTCGGAATCCTAATGCCCTACTGAATTCCCTAAAAACCAAGAACTAGGAAGGTTGTTAGACGACCCCTGTCTCCTTTGATGAGTCTGTGGAAGATTCTACTCGTTGGCACTTTGCCCCTAATGGGCTCAACAAAATAATAGCTTTGCCTCATCTTTTACCCTTCCTTATTCCTTTTATCGAAGTGACAAAGACAATGATGCCTATTTCTTAAGGCGGAGTCTTTCCCTTTCGAGCGCTATACACCGCGCAAAGGAGATGGCTATAGTTGTTCAATTCCGTTAGTAGGGTAAGGGGTTGCGTGGCATGAGCTACTCGAGCGAAAACAAGAGGTAATATGTAATATTCATTTTCCTCGCTTAAAAAGTGTTCCTTCTCTCAAGAGATTCCCATTGAGTGGATAACTCTTGGCGATGTTGCATATCCAATCGGGCTTGGGCTTGGTGCTGTAGAGAAGGTCTTGTCAGAGCCTTTGGTAGGTCATAACTTTCTTTCCTGAAGTGAGTTCCGGAATTAGGGCCTCTATCAATTCTCGAACCCGCTTCCAACGAGCTATTAAACTTAAGTCGAGGTTTCAAAGAACGAAACTAGTTAGCGCGGAGTGGGCCTGAGCTACTTGTTGAATGACAGACATCTCCGCTTATTTTTTTTTCTGGGTTATGAAAAGCTGTTTCAACAACCGTTATTTTGTTTGAGGTTTCGGTTGGTGAAATACAATAATCGATTGGCTGTTTAAAGGCTTTCCCTTCTTTCTGGTTTCTTGCCAGTGAGGGAGTGAGGAAATGAAATGGCCCCAAGGTGCAGATTATTTGAGGAATCGCAGGAGCATGCAATCAGAGAATGTGCTTTTGCGAAGCCTATGTGGGATCTCAGACAACAAAATAAAGTCTTGAAACCGCTCGACTTATGCCAACCTATAATAAAGTACTAGAAAGAATAGATGAGATCCTTTTTGCCTGCTCACTTCGAGTCCAATATAGATGGAAAAGTTACTCAAGAAGAAATAGGATTGAAGTAGTGGCTAGAATTATCTCGAAGCTTCCTAAGTCAACCCGAGAGTTAAAATGAAAATGTTTAAGCCAGGCTATGGCACGATCAATTGGACAGGCTCTGACAAGACCTCGTGTGCCTTTACTATAGT